>OX595985.1:5674477-5856310 GCA_951394045.1 Nitzschia sp. DOCU1
TCCATTAAAAGTGTACTGTGCAGTAACCCGGATTACGCACTTAGGGGAGAAAGAGCTGAAAAATCAGGCCTTATCACACTTATAACCTCAGTAAGATGCACTGAAACTGTATACCAATGACAACACGTCACCCGGAGCGAACAAAGAACTCGCTGAACCATACGGCAAGCTTGAACCAGGAGAGTGCCCTACTATGTGTACTGTCCGGCAATTGGTTTGGGATAGGGCTTTATAAGCACACTCTTATCAGTACCGTAGTACAAGAGCTGGCAGTACGTCGCCCACTGGCCTATCAACCAATGCAGTTTAGTGTGAATGTTCTGGAACCACCTCTAAAACAGCGAGCGGCTATCCGTCCTGGGCTGAGTGGCTGCCGATGTTACGTCGGACTTTAGGCACGTTCTGTTTTGCCAGGCAGGTCGCAATGTTCAGCCTCACTTACCACAGCCAGGATATGATACACTCTCCAATGTATACACTGAGGGTGTGGATGCTGTCATCCCTGTCTTGTGGACACTCACACAGGAGAATGTACAGTTGACTTGGGGTTTTTATAAAGGAGGTTCTTTCTCCCGGTATTATCGTTCCAATCCTTCTGAGAACCAAAAAATAAACAACAGAATTCCAAAAGCCTGTTTCGAGAACCCACCCCCTGGACACCCAAACCAAACTCGCCAGATCTCCGATGGGGGGGGGGGGTGCACTAGGCTAGAAACTGCAGTAGATTGTTTTTGGAAATTGTGAGACTATTTTAAAGTTAGATCTATCGTTGCATCGACTCCATCTTCCCATCTGATCGTGATCACGACTATATATCTTAGTAGACAAGATAGTTGTCAAGAAGGTAGGACATGCCCATCCCTAACTAGCAGTGTTGTGTTTCTTGATGACTGCTCTAGCTAGTGACGCCTAGCATCCTATGACCTTCGAACATCTATAGTATGACTCTAGGTCCTGACGCCTAGCGTCAAGACCGGCATCAAGATAGATATAGTCGTCGCCTCGCTCCGACCATATATGTGTGTCACACTTTCTTTGCGCAAGCGCGCCACCTGGCATGCTCGACGACGTCACGTGGCCTCTGTGTCCGTCCGTCGACAGTATATATTTGTACGTACGTATGTTATGTTGGATGCTATGCGTTATAGCTAGTCCTGTTAGTCTACATTAGTCATGTTAGTCCTGTCACGCCGTTTCAGGCATTATCGTGCCTACTGCACTCGCCCCCCGGATCGGAGCCGTTAATCCTACGACTTATACGGGACGATCTGTCTTATGTTAAGTCTCTCGATAAGGTTACCGAAACGTAGTGTGACCGTACCATTAGCATGTACTCGCTCAACAGTACAAGGGCCCTCACGTTTGGGCTCTACCTTGTTTGGGTCAGCTACTAGCTTCAGCACGCGGTCGCCCACTGCGTAGTCGTGTTCGACGCGTCGTTCATTTTCTCTCTTATTGTTTTCAGCAATTCGTCGTTGCTTCTGTTCCTCGATCATCTGCCAATCCGCCTGATGTTGGATCGGAAAGATCATGTCTCGGCCGAACACCAATTGTCCTGGTGTCGCCTTGAGTGTCGTGTGATAGGTACTCCGAATTCCGAAGCATACGGCGCTCACCAGTCCGGCGAACGGTTCGTCGTCATCGACGTTGTCGAAGTTGAAGGTGCGAATCATGTTCCCGATAGTACCATGTACTCTCTCGAGTATGGCGTTCGACTGGGGGTTTCGTTTTGATGAAGGCTTCGCCTTGATCGCGTATTCGTTCTTAATTAACTCTTGAAATTCGGCCTTGAACTCGGGGCCTGCATCGTATGTGATGAGCTCCGGCCAAGGATATCGCGAGAGCCATTGCTTCTCTACCATGTTCGCGATGTTATCGGCTTGTTTGTTATTGATCTCTGTCATCTCGAACCATCCTGTAGCAGGATCAATAAACGTTAGTGCCATGAATTCTAGCGGCTTCTTTCCTCTTCGCCTAATCTTATAGGGTCCAATCGTGTCGACACACAAATGTTCCCATGGTTGGGCCTCTGCGAGCTTCTCTGGAAGCTTCCCGTACTTAAGCCTTTTCGTTTTACCCTTTTGACATGGGTCGCAACGTTGAACTACTTTCTTAACGTCGGCTTTAATACCTGGCCAATAGAGATGCTGGGCAATTGTTTCTGCCGTTCGCAATTCTCCCGGGTGCATTAAGTATTCGTGGTACCAATTGATGACATGGTTACGCAGTATGCGCGGAATGTAAATCTTATCTTTGTAGCAAATCAGCTGTTCGCCCCCACGGAATCTCTTCCGTGTGACGTCAGGGTGAGATTCCGTGAGCTGTTGCATTTGCAAATCCCGTTGTTGATACTCAGCAATGACGCGAAAGCTCAAAGGGAAGAGGTCGGCTGGAAGCCTATCTCCCGCGAAGAGCTCGTGCGCTTGTTCTCGCGTCAGCGCACTGACCGGAACGACTGGAGTATCAGAACGAGGATAGCGGCTAAGCACGTCAGCGACGACGTTGTTGACGCCTTTGATGTACTCGATGTTGGCACCATATTCTTCAATTAGTAGACGCCAGCGTAACACGCGATCCGTCTTGAGATCGTTAAATAGTAAATTCTTGTGATCTGTATAGATCGTTATCTTCTGTCCAAGAAGAATAGTACGGAACTCTTTCAGAGTCTCGACAATTGAGAGCAGTTCGCGCTCAGTTGTCGTGTAGCGCGTCTGCGCGTCGGTCAGTTTCCTGCTGTAGAACGCTAACGGACGTCCGTCCTGCGTGATGACGCCACCAAGCTGGTATTTAGAAGCGTCCGTGTAGATAACGAACCGTTTTAAGAAATTTGGAAACGCTAGTATAGCTTCTTTACTAATTATACGTTTCGCCTCATCGAAGGCCTTCTGTTGTTCTTCGCCCCATCGCCAAGGGACGTTCTTGGATGTCATAGACGTTAATGGTGCGAGCACGTGTGAACGACGTCTCCACATGTCGCGGTAGTAGTTAACGAGACCAATAAAGCCTCGAAGTTCCTTTCGGTTCTTTGGCGCTTTCATTGCCAAGATGCTGTCGACCTTTTTGGGGAGAGGTTGGACACCTTCCCTGGTTACCCAATAACCAAGGTACTCGATCTCGCCTCGTCCAAAGAAGGATTTCTGCGCATTTACCTTGAGCCCGGCTTTGGCGATACGCGCTAGGGCTTGCTCGAGTTTGGTAAGGTGGTCGTTAAAAGTACTTGAACTGACTATGAGTACGTCATCGAGATAGGTTCGTACGAATTCGAGTCCTGCCATCAGGGAGGACATTTTTGCTTGAAAGATATCTGGCGAACCAGCCACTCCCATGGGTAAGCGTCTATACTTGTACTTGCCAAAGGGCAGCACAATAGTACATAGCTTGGACGCCGCAGGGCTTAAACGTATAGTATAGTACCCCATGTTCAGATCTAAAGAACTTGCGTATTGGAAGCCTTGCAGCTTCAATAGCATGTCCTGAATCTTAGGGATAGGATACGGTTTACGCTTGAGCATCGTGCTTATGAATCGTACGGTACCATTCTTTTTGGGGATAATAAACGAGGGTGCCCCCCATTCACTATCATTATCTTCTTCCAAGACGCCTAACGCGCAGAGTCGTTCGACTTCGCGTCGCATAGCGCCTTCATGTACTTGCGGTATGGGAAAAGGACGTGCATGATACGGTTTCGCATCATCCCTTAGTTCTAAATCAATGTCGGTTCCCTTCCACTCGCCGAGTGTACCGTCAAATAGTGTTTCATATTTGCGAAGTAGTCGTAGCAAGTCGCCTTGTTCCGTCTCTGACAGGTGCGACTGCTCCTTGCACAGTTGTTCTAGGTTAGCTTTTTCATAGTGCGCGTCCAAAATCTCAGTGGTGCGCTTGGCTAGTTCGGCGGTAGACTCCGCCTCTTGTGAGAGGTTGTATACTTCCATAGCTCTGCTACGGTCGCGCAGCGCTCCGAACTCTCGCATGGGTACTTCTATTCCGTCCCATTTGAGGGTGAGGCTACTATTTAGTATATCTAAGCCCATGTATTGCTGTATGTCCTTACCGAGTATAATATCGTAGTTCTCTCGTTTGGACTTAGACTGGGTGTCCACGTGGCACTCCCATTCTATTTGTTTCTGTCTTGTGAAGTCTGCAAATATCAGTGGTATCTTTGCTTTCTTTGTGGTGCAGAATGTACCACCCTTTGTCGTCCACTGTCCGGTGCGATCCTTCCAGGTTCTGCGCCGAGCTGTGAAGTCATTTAGGATGATGGTTCCTGTACAACCACTGTCAACAAGCCCACGTAACACCATTGGCGCGCCTCCTGGTACCGTAGACGGGACTAGGATTAGCACCTCTGGCGAACGCTGCGTTCTCTGTCGCTTCTTCGGCCTATGTAGGCTAGAGAGAATGTGACATTCGGCGGGGCATTGTGCGACAATTCGTTTTCTATTAATTAAGTTGCTATTACATATGTAGTCTGATCATTCGTTAGTGTTCTCGTTGATGAAGGCCTCAAGCTGAGCCTCATCTTCGGGGCTTAGTTCTTCGAAGATTCCATCCTCGTCTTCTTCAATGTTGTTAAGTTCCATCTCCTCGTCGGAGTCTTCGCGGGCCTTCTTCTCCACGCTGGCACGCGCGGCCTTAACCATGGCCAAGACCTCCTTGGAAGTGTAAGTGCGTTCTCCGCGGTTCGCGCCATTGGATTCTCCGCGACGCCAAGTCTTGTTGTGAGTTGTGCGCCCTTTGTGGGGCGACTTCTTGAGCGTACTGGGGTGCTGGGCCTTACGGACCGCAGCGACCTTAGACGCATGATTAAGCCAGACCTTGCACTCAGAGTCGCTGTGTCCACAGCCTTCTCCGTGCAAGCGGCAGTTCTTTGGGTTGTTACCATTATTGCCCTTCTTAGAAGGGGAGTCACGGTTCGTCTTCCGACCGCGGTTCAGGGTGCCCAATTCGGGTCCTGCATTGGTTCCACTGGCGACGCCAGCTTCCCCGGGTTTACGCCCTTTGTTGGCTTTGCTCGAGCCAAAGGCAAGCAGTCCGGTGACACCGTGACGCATCTCGTACACTTCAAGTTGCTCCGCATAATCAATCTGCTTCTCGAAGTTGAAGCGGTTCTGGCAATAGTCGTGGAACATCAACTCCTTAACACTCAACCACGCGGCAGGCAACATACGCTCGTAGATCAGGGGCAGTTCGGTCTCGTTCAGGCGATCAACCACGTCAGTACGATTGCCACCGTCGTTGGGGAAGTAATCGAACCACTTGTTGACCTGACGCAAGCGAGTAGCCAATCCGCGAGCAGACATCTTTGCAGGCTTACGACCCTCGTAGCGGAGGTACGACGTCTGATTCTGGGCGGCATAATCAGGGAAGAACCGAGCCGCGACGTAACGCAACGCACGAGACACATGATCGACAGTCGCAGTGACGCTGGGACGAGCGAAATACTCCTCGAACGTGTCCTTCGCCGAACCCGCGAGAAGCGTGAGAGTCATCGCGCGACGATCGGGGCCACTGGTGAGGCTCAAACAAGTCCAAACCTTAACGAGATCGTCATTCCAGCGACACCACTGTTCGGGGGTTCCCGATTCAAACACATAGAACTTTTCGGAGTATTTTGGGGAGGTCGCATCCCCAGGAACGGAACGAAGTTCGAGTTTCACCGAACGAAAACCATCCTCGTCGGCGTCGCCGGCGCCGTCAGACGAGCCCGTCGAGCCAGTTTTCCACTTGCAAGGCGGGTACAACGGGATGACGCCACGAGCGGCAACGAACGAGTTGAAAGCGAGACGCATGATACTTATCCTCTAGACTGACAAGTCTTTGATCAAAGTGCACTAGGCTAGAAACTGCAGTAGATTGTTTTTGGAAATTGTGAGACTATTTTAAAGTTAGATCTATCGTTGCATCGACTCCATCTTCCCATCTGATCGTGATCACGACTATATATCTTAGTAGACAAGATAGTTGTCAAGAAGGTAGGACATGCCCATCCCTAACTAGCAGTGTTGTGTTTCTTGATGACTGCTCTAGCTAGTGACGCCTAGCATCCTATGACCTTCGAACATCTATAGTATGACTCTAGGTCCTGACGCCTAGCGTCAAGACCGGCATCAAGATAGATATAGTCGTCGCCTCGCTCCGACCATATATGTGTGTCACACTTTCTTTGCGCAAGCGCGCCACCTGGCATGCTCGACGACGTCACGTGGCCTCTGTGTCCGTCCGTCGACAGTATATATTTGTACGTACGTATGTTATGTTGGATGCTATGCGTTATAGCTAGTCCTGTTAGTCTACATTAGTCATGTTAGTCCTGTCACGCCGTTTCAGGCATTATCGTGCCTACTGCAGGGGGGGGGGGTCGGGGGGAAATTAACACTTACCAATGCGACAATGAAGATCATCGACCACGTCGCAAGCGCAACTCAAAAAGGCAACAATAACACCATGGATGTCAACTCCCACGGTGGTTACTATAAACATAGTGCCCGGTACACCATAGAGAAAAGGTTGGAAGTGATCCAGATCTTTCTGGAGCTTCAGCAAGTGGGTGGAGATCCCAACTACCGAAATCGGGGTCGGCTGTGTACACGGGAAGTTGCAGAGATGGCGAAGGTTAGCATCAGCTATGCCTACCACGTCATCTCTGAGTATATGGAGACTGGGGGTATCAAGGACAACGAAGTCAGGAAGGCAGAAGTAGCCAAAATCAGGCAACAATACACTAAAATTGGCCCTCTGGAGACCCTGGTCCTTCTCTCCCTACGATCAGAGAACGATCAGATGTTGCTTGTGGAGTATAAAAACAATCTACGACGAATAACAGGGGCAAATGTATCGGTGCAAACCATCGATTATTTCTTCAAGCACCGATTTGACTACCGTGGATCCCTTCGAAAGGCCTCGCTGGTGCCAGTGGACAAGTGGAAAGAGGAGAACATTGCCCGGTACCACGAGTTCATGGAAACCATCGCCAAGTTTCCAGATCACTCCCGCTACCACTTTATTGATGAAAAACATTTCGTCAATAAAGATGCCTACAACAACAAGGTCCGTGTCAATCCACTTGATGGGAGCATCCGTGCCATCCCAGTTTCAGGAAACTTCCGCGATCCAGTGAATATGATCATTGCGATCATCCGATGTTGTGGCTGGGAACAAGCAATGCACTACACGATCGGGAAGGAGAACGGCACCACCGCTCTCTTTACTGCCTACATTGAGCACCTCCTGGCTCATAATTGGTTCCAGGAGGGCGACCTCCTCATTATGGACAAAGTCGTCTCGCATTTTCTCCATCTCCCTTATTTTCCTTGTGGAGATTGGATTCTGCCACGTTTGCATTGGATTGTGCCCTTTTGCACGCAATCTCCGAATTCTTGAGGTCCGACTCGAGCTTCGTGACTTGGGCATCTCGGTCCTTAATAGTCTTGGAGAGCTTGGCGATCTTGTTGGCGGCCTCATTCGCAAGGGAGCTGAGCTTGGCCAGCTCTGCGTTGTGCTTTTTGCTCGCCTCGCTCTCCGCCTTGATCTTGTTGGCCTCCAGAATCGCAATCTGGGTTTCGATAGATGCTTCTAGGGTCTTATCTGCCTCCTTCTTCTGGAATTTGACGTCTCTGTACTGGATGGCCTTCATGTGCTCCTGGGCTTTCCTCGAGTTTTCCCTCTGAAGCTCATTGATCTTATCCTTTAGCTCAAAGATGACCACGTGGCATTGGCTATCCATAGGGCAGGCAGGCGGATCCACATGCTCCTTCTCGCCAATATTGCTATGATTGGGCTCCATGTCAGAGCCGTTGGTTGTCTTGTAACCAGTCTTGTTAGATGTCATCGTTGCCGATTTTGTGAGAGCAACAGAAATTTTGTTTCAACCGTTGGATGTCTACTATGGTCTACAGGGCTAACTTGCGCGATGGCTCTAGATTTTCCCTCCAACCCCCCCCCCCATCGGAGATCTGGTGAGTTTGGTTCGGGTGTCCAGGGGGTGGGTTCTCAAAACAGGAATTCTGTTTTTTATCCCAGCATGCCCCCATGCCGGTTTTCCAAGTTTTAATTCAGTCCCGTTGCCGCCGCTTCCACTTCCGCTTCCGCCACTTCCGTGCCCATTTATTTTGTTGACGCATGGAAGGTACGCACGGCCTTGTGCGCTCTAAAAACCCGCATGCTGGGTACGTCCTTCGGACATTTTATTTTTTTGGTTCTCAGAAGGATTGGAACGATAATATGGACCCTGACAAGAATCCGGCAGGGACTCTTAGGAAATGCGACGGCAAACGCGACGACAATCAACAGATGTGGCGGCACTTGCTCAACTATGCTGACGATTCTCCACAAACGACCAGGGAGAACCAACAACAACTACAACTATGCCTCTCTACGCTAGAGGCGCTCGATATACTTAGCTTTTTGGGGGAGATGGGTGACAATACGTTCACGTAAGTGATTCTAAATATTGTGAGTTATCTACGTCTGCCGCCGACGGCGGTCACTCATCTTCGAGCATCATTCCTCGTTGTCATGCGCGCATGCACGCATGACAACGAGGAATGATGCTCGAAGATGAGTGACCGCCGTCGGCGGCAGACGTAGATAACTCACAATATTTAGAATCACTTACATGAACGTATTGTGACCCATTTCACTCCAAAAGCTAAGTATACCGAGCGCCTCTAGGGTAGAGAGGCATAGTTGTAGTTGTTGCTGGTTCTCCCTGGTCGTTTGTGGAGAATCGTCAGCATAGTTGAGCAAGCGCCGCCACATCTGTTGATTGTCGTCGCGTTTGCCATCGCGTTTCTTAAGAGTTCTTGCCGGATTCTTGTCAGATTAACAGTCGCAGTTTCGCCCCGCTGAGACTGCGTTTATCGTTTGTTACTTGTTACTGGTACGCTCCGTATCAGTCCACCTGAGCCCCGTCGCCGGAGCCCCCGATCGTCATCGTCGTCGTCGTCGACGGCGTGTTTTCTTGGTTTGTTGATTGCGTAGGGCGCCGTAGGTTCCCTACCGGTACTGTTTTTTTCCCGCGCTTTTACGCGTTGTTAGGCCCCTTTTGTCCGATTCGCCGAAACTGTCGGCTTGTCTGTCGACTGTAGTCTAGAGTAGCCGCGCGCACCGCACACCCGCGAAACAACTCTCTCCCACCTGCCGACGGACGGCCGAGCTCGAAGGCGCACCACACCGATTCGAGAAGAGCCCGTTAAACAAAAGTGGCATCAGGTATTGGTAGCCTGCATACTGGTATCGTACTGAACGTGCAGGCCCAAGCCCCGAGTGGCATTTGGATTGCTTGCCTTACGACAGTACGTTACACAGTGCGGTCCATACCGGGAGAAGGAACCTCCTTTATAAAACCCCCTAGTTGACTGTACATCCTCTTGTGTGAGTGTACACTAGACAGGGACGAGAGCGTCCACGCGCTCAGTGTATACATTGGAGAGTGTATCCTGGTTGTGGTAAGAGGGTCACAGTGGAGAGCGATCTGCCTGGCAAAGCAGCGTGCCTCGTGACTAAAGCCCGACGTAACATCGGCAGCCACTCAGCGCAGGACAGATAGCTGCTTGCTGTTTTAGAGGCGGTTCCAAATATTCGCGCTAAACTGCGTTGGTTGATAGGCCAGTGGGCGACGTACTGCCAGCTCTTGTACTACGGTACGGATAAGAGTGTGCTTATAAAGCCCTATCTCGAACCAATTGCCGGACAGTGCACGGAGTAGGACACCCTTCTGTCCGAAGTACCTGATTCGAGCTTGCCGTATCGTTCGGCAAGGTCTTCATTCGCTTCAGGTGACGTGTTGTCATTGGTATACAGTTTCAGTGCGTCTTACTGAGGTTGTGAGAGTGATAAGGCCTGATTTAATCAGCTCTTTCCCCTTAAGTGCGTAATCCGAACCCTTCCAAAGTCCGGGTTATTGCGCTATAACACTTTTATCTGGTGAGAGTTCCTAGTGTTCTCTCTTTGGACCTGTTCTCTAGGAAGCTTTAAATCTAAAAGTCATCATGACCGACGATTCCACCGCCGGCATGGCATCGTTGCCCATCCAATTGGACGACCCATCCGGGATTGGTTCATCGATCGCCGGTATGCAGGTTGGCATTGACACCGACGTCAGCCCCGCCGGAACGCCACGTAGCGCAGGCAGCACTGTTGTGCATATGCCCAACCCCTCTGTGAACAGTGCGAATAGCACCCCTGCGCCCAGCACCACGTCATCGCATCACCCCAACGTCACGTCGCGTAGCCGAGCGGCGTATGACCACGTCATGGGTATCATCGGTGTTAAGCCCAATCATTGGGTGTACCGCGCACTCGAGGAACAGGGCATCTGTTCCCTCGCCGACCTGTTCGCCCTATGCAGGAATGACTTTGCGAACCTGTCCTTCGTCGACGAGACTGGGACTGTACACGTACCTAAGCTCGTCGATATTAACCGCTTAATGCGGGCGAAGGGTTTTGCCGTCCACAAGATGGCCGACGGTGCACACATGACTAACGCCGCCTGGCTGGCGACGACTCCACTCGAGTACGGAGACTGGCTTGCTTCCCCCGCTTACGTCTATTGGGGTAACAATGCACACGAGATGGCACAGAGGGCGATGCACCCTCCAAATGATCTGAACGCACGTGCCCGCGCATATTACCCCTCCGTAGTTAACTTTCAGCGTGGCATGAAGCGTGACATGAATGTGTACCCTAAGTTGAAGCTTGTAGAGAACTTCCAAGACTGGGATCGGCAGATGCAGATTCATGCCCGAGCCCAAGGCGTTTACAACGTCATCGCGGATGAGCGCGACCATATCCGCCCTGTCACTGACGAAGACCGTGCTCTCTTCAAGGAACAAGAGGTCTACGTCATGGCTGTACTGAATAACTGTGTGCTTACTAATTATGGTAGAACCTTAATTACTAAGTATGGTGAACGTTCCTCCGCCCGCCTTCTATACCTAGACTTGAAGAAGGAAGCGACCACGTCTGTTGCGGCGCGCCAACAGGCCAATGCGTTGATGAAATGGTTATCAGCCACCAGACTGACTGCTGATTGGCCGGACACCACGCACACGTTCGTCCTGTACTGGCACGCTCGCTACGAGGACTACCAGCGTCTCTCGCCGCCCGACATGCGCATGCCAGAACACCTCGCTGTCAACCTGCTCCAGTGCGCCGTAGAAGGCGTACCATGCCTCAACCAGGTTCGCGTGACGAGCGACACGTACCATGTACACGTCTCGCTCCACATCGGCCAGCTCGTCGACCCGAACGACGTTACTGCACCCACGCGTTCCCTCCCGTACGAGACATATCGCCAGCTCCTGCTCGCCGCCTGTGAGCAGTATGACCAGGAACGCGCCACGCACGGACACCGCGCCGCCGGCAAGCGCCGCACCGCACGCGTCTACGCCACGGATGTCGCCTACGACGACCCCGAGCCTATGTACGGGGAGCCCTATGATGTCGCCGACGACGCGCCCGCCTTCGAGGCCTTTAAGGTCTCGATAAATACTCCGATTACTGAGCTCCAGCGTTATCAGGCCTACCAGGCGCGTCTCCAGGCTTCCACGTGGCATGCACTTTCGCCCGACGGACAGCGCGCATGGGACACACTGACAGACGCTGACAAGGAGGTGATTATCGCCAACCAATCAGCCGCCAGTCGTGGGTCCGGGTCCAGTCGTACCCCAGGACGTCCGTCTGGCCGTCCACCCGATCGCGACCGGCGCGCTTCCCGCCCGCCCACCCCGCGCACCGCCATGTATGCCTCGTCGTATCCGCCTAGCAATACGGGGAGCGATGATGATACTGATGATATTGCGGCAGCGGAAGACGAGCAGACCGACGACACGGTAACGGCCATGTCTATCCAACAGAAGAAGCCGAAGTCGCCTGCCAACCTCGCTAACATGATGTCCCCAAGCAAGGCACGCCCTAGTAATAGTAGTCGTAAGGTTAATACTTGCGAGATTACCTACACTGTTTCTAAGGTTCAACGGAAGACCAACGGACAAGCACTGGTCGACCGTGGTGCTAATGGCGGCATAGCAGGGAACGACATGCGCGTCATCCACATACAGCCGTACCGATCTGTCAAGGTAGAAGGCGTGGGTAAGCACCAACTAGTTGACATACCTGTAGTTACCGCCGCCGGCGTCCTTAGTACCACCGACGGGGAGGTCATAGGTATCTTCCATCAGTACGCGCATATCAACAGAGGACCTAGTATTCTGTCCGCCGTACAGATGGAGGCCTACAAGCAACAGGTAGACGATAAGTCTTCTAAAGTTTCCGGTATCAAGCAACGTATTACTACTGTAGATGGATACGCCATTCCGATTAGTCTACGCAACGGTCTGCCGTACGTCCACCTGCGCCCGCCCAGTGATACCGAGCTGGCAACGCTTCCACACGTCATCATGACTAGTGACGTCGACTGGGACCCCCCCATCCTAGACGATGACGGGGAGGACCCGGACGACACGCGTCCATGTGTGAAGTCAACGGCCGAGCATGCCATCCACGACGGTTTCGACGAGTATGGTAACTACGTAGATGAAGACTTTTACGTTATCTCAACTGCTGTACTCCACGAGGACGCCCTGCTGCGCGAGTTCTCCAATCGTTATGTAGTATCCGCAGCCAACGTCTACCGGGACTACACTGTCATTGATAAGGCACCTCTCCCAGACCACCTCATGTACGTCGATACACATGAGCCCTTCGATGACTCCGAGGGCCCCCCGGGAGACCCCGAACCCAAAGCCGCGAAATCTCCGCACCCGGACACTGGCGATCCAGACGTTGAAGTCAATAAGTCCGGTGGTCGCGCTGTGAAGCCCGAAGAACCCGACTATGAGAGCAAAAGGCCCCTCTTCGCTTGGTTGCCTTCCGAGGTCGTTAAACATACCTTTCGGAACTCAACCCAGTATGCCCGAATGCCAGTAGGTACACATTTAAAGCGTACTTTTAAATCACCGTTTCCCGCTTTGAATGTACGTAGACGAGAAGAACCGGTGGCAACGGATACCGTCTATTCCGACACGCCAGCTGTTGATAACGGCGCCACACAGGCACAGTTCTTCGTCGGCGTTCACACGGGCGTATGTGATGTGTTCCCGCTTTGCAACGAGCGACAGTTCAAGAAGGTCCTCGTGGACATCATTCGCATTCGCGGCGCCCCGACCAAACTGATTAGTGACTCAGCTAACTTAGAGACTAGTCAGGGCGTTAAAGACATACTTAGAGCCGTATGCACGCAGGACTGGCAGAGTGAACCACACCAGCAGCCGCAGAACGCGGCCGAGCGTAGGTACCAAACCGTCAAGCGGCTGACCAACACGGTACTGGACAGGACCGGCGCGCCGGCGTACTGTTGGCTACTGGCACTCACGTATGTCTGCTTCGTCCTCAATCACACGGCGTGCAAGGGGCACGGCTGGAACATCCCGATGCGCCTGCTCACAGGAGTCACCCCTGACATTAGCCCGCTCCTACGCTTCCGATTCTACGAGCCCGTCTACTATGCCGTGAATGAGCCCGCCTTCCCATCCGAGAGCCGGGAGGCCCGTGGACGGTTCGTGGGAATCGCGGACAACCTAGGACACACCATGACGTATCGTATACTAACGGACGATACTCTAAAGATAATTGATAGATCCTTAGTTAGATCTGCTGAAGACCCTCTAGCCCCCAATATACGCGCCGACTACGCGGCTAAGGGACCAGAGCAAGTAGTTAGGTCTAGGTCTGATGAGTCCGACCGTGGTCCCGACGACGGTCACGCCGCCGAGGCCGACGCCGCGAAGCCGTCGTTGTCGCTTATCGACTACACGGACTTTATCGGACGGTCGTTCCTGCTCGACAAGGACGAGAACGGGGAGGTCCATCGGGCGACCGTTACCGAAGTCGTCGACTCCATCGACCGCCATCACTATGACCTCGGGCACGAACAGAAGCCGGTCATGTTCAAGCTCCGCATCGGCCAATCAGAGAAGGAGGAGCTGATGACGTATGACCAGGTCATCTCGCACATCGAGCGAGAACTCGAAGGGAATGTTCTCTGGAAGTACAAGGGTATTGTATCACACGAGGGACCTCTCACGGCGAGCGACCCGAGGTACAAGGGCTCTATGTACAACGTCATGGTCGAATGGGAGAACGGGGAGATTACTAGCGAACCCCTGACGACGATGGCTGCCGATGACCCGATTCCCCTAGTAGAGTACGGCATTAAGAATAACCTACTAGAGTTACCAGGTTGGAAGCGTTTCCGCAACCTCGCTAAGCGGCAGAAGAAGCTCTACCGTATGGCGAACCAGGCGAAACTCCGTTCGTTCAACAACGCCCCCAAGTACAAGTACGGGTTCCAGATTCCACGGAAATACAAGGAAGCCGTCTGGCTCGACAAGATGAACCGGAACTCGAAGTGGGCAGACGCTACTAAATTAGAGCTCGCACAGTTGGACGAATACCAGACCTTCCAGGACGTAGGTAAGGTAGTGCCGGCTGGTCATAAGAAGATTCGTGTACACCTTGTCTTCGACGTGAAGCACGACGGACGACACAAGGCCCGCCTTGTCGCCGACGGACACCTGACGGACATACCTGTAGACAGTGTGTACTCTGGAGTACTAGTCTCGTTGAGAGGGATTCGTATGATCACGTTCCTCTCTGAGCTTAACGGACTTCAATTCTGGGCTACTGACATAGGTAATGCTTACTTAGAGGCCAAGACCAAAGAACGTGTCTGCATTCTAGCGGGGCCCGAATTCGGACCCGAAGTTGAAGGGCACATATTGGTCATCAAGAAGGCCTTATATGGACTCAGGACCAGCGGATTACGATGGCACGAAAGATTCGCCGAGTGTCTCCGAAACGAAGGGTTCTTTCCATGTAAGGCGGAACCGGACATATGGATGCGGAAGAGCGGTGACGTCTACGAGTACATAGGGGTATATGTAGACGACCTCGCGATGGCGATGCTGGACCCTAAGTCCTTCACTGAACGACTAATGGAGACCTACAAGTTCAAGTTGAAGGGAACTGGGCCTATAAGCTTTCACCTCGGAAGCGATTTTGTCCGCGATTCCGATGGCATACTGTGCCTCAAGCCCAAGAAGTACATCTCGCGCATGGTCCACACGTACAAGGATCTCTTCGGGCACATGCCGAAGCGTCGCGTACGTTCCCCGCTTGAGAAGAACGACCATCCGGAGCTGGATACTACTCGCCTATGTAACGATAATGAAACTAAGGACTACCAGTCTGTCGTAGGTTCTCTACAGTGGGCCGTATCCCTCGGGCGTATCGACGTCACGACGGCCGTTATGACCCTGTCGCGCTTCCGTGCGCTTCCCCGGATCGGGCACTTGGATAGGGCGAAGCGTGTCGTCGCGTACCTCGCGAACATGTCCGACGCGTGCATCCGCATCCGCACACATATGCCTGACTACTCGGGAATACCAGAGGTAGAGTACGATTGGACGACGTCCGTCTAGAGACATCGAAGAGATGATTCCCTATGACGCCCCCGAACCCCTCGGGAACTATGTCCTATTAACCCACTACGTAGACGTGAACTTGTACCACGACATGCTAACTGGTCGTTCGGTCACTGGGATACTCCACTTCCTTAACGCCACTCCGATCGATTGGTTCTCCAAACGCCAAGCGACCGTCGAGACAGCGACCTACGGATCGGAGTTCGTCGCCGCGAGAACATGTGTAGAACAAGTAATGGACCTACGTAACACGTTGCTTTATTTAGGTGTCCCAATTCTTGGTAAGAGCTACATGTTCGGTGACAACGAGTCGGTGGTTAACAGTTCTGCTAAGCCCCATGCCAAGCTACATAAACGGCACACTGCACTTAGCTTCCATCGCGTTCGCGAGGCTATTGCAGCGGGCATAGTCGGCTTTTATCACATGCCTGGGCCTGAGAACCCCGCCGACATCCTCTCGAAGCATTGGGGATACCAGCAGATCTGGGCACAGCTCAAGCCACTTATGTTCTTCGCTGGTGACGTCGCCAATATGGGAGAAGTAGAATTTGAGGAAGGAGAGGAAGAGGAAGAAGATTTGGAGGAAGACGGAAAGGAGGGCACCCCCCCGAGCGCGAAAGAGGGGAGTGATGGAAAATAAGGTAGACGAGCGACGGACGGACGGTCCGCACGTGACGTCAGTAGTGTGTTAGTCAAGTTAGTCTTTCGCTCCGAGTGGTCGGACGACGCGCGCATGCACGCATGACAACGAGGAATGATGCTCGAAGATGAGTGACCGCCGTCGGCGGCAGACGTAGATAACTCACAATATTTAGAATCACTTACGTGAACGTATTGTCACCCATTTCACTCCAAAAGCTAAGTATACCGAGCGCCTCTAGCGTAGAGAGGCATAGTTGTAGTTGTTGCTGGTTCTCCCTGGTCGTTTGTGGAGAATCGTCAGCATAGTTGAGCAAGCGCCGCCACATCTGTTGATTGTCGTCGCGTTTGCCGTCGCGTTTCTTAAGAGTTCCTGCCGGATTCTTGTCACATCTCTTCGATGTCTCCGTAGACGGACGTCGTCCAATCGTACTCTACCTCTGGTATTCCCGAGTAGTCAGGCATATGTGTGCGGATACGGATGCACGCGTCGGACATGTTCGCGAGGTACGCGACGACACGCTTCGCCCTATCCAAGTGCCCGATCCGGGGAAGCGCACGGAAGCGCGACAGGGTCATAACGGCCGTCGTGACGTCGATACGCCCGAGGGATACGGCCCACTGTAGAGAACCTACGACAGACTGGTAGTCTTTAGTTTCCTTATCGTTACATAGGCGTGTAGTGTCGAGCTCCGGATGGTCATTCTTCTCCAGCGGGGAACGCACGCGACGCTTCGGCATGTGCCCGAAGAGGTCCTTGTACGTGTCGACCATGCGCGAGATATACTTCTTGGGCTTGAGGCACAGTATGCCATCGGAATCACGGACAAAATCGCTTCCGAGGTGAAAGCTTATGGGCCCGGTTCCCTTCAACTTGAACTTGTAGGTCTCCATTAGTCGTTCAGTGAAGGACTTAGGGTCCAGCATCGCCATCGCGAGGTCGTCTACATATACCCCTATGTACTCATAGACATCACCGTTCTTCCGCATCCATATGTCCGGTTCTGCCTTGCATGGAAAGAACCCTTCGTTTCGGAGGCACTCGGCGAATCTTTCGTGCCATCGTAATCCGCTGGTCCTGAGTCCATATAAGGCCTTCTTGATGACCAATATATGCCCTTCAACTTCGGGTCCGAATTCGGGTCCCGCTAGAATGCAGACACGTTCTTTGGTCTTGGCCTCTAAGTAAGCATTACCTATGTCAGTAGCCCAGAGTTGAAGTCCGTTAAGCTCAGAGAGGAACGTGATCATACGAATCCCTCTCAACGAGACTAGTACTCCAGAGTACACACTGTCTACAGGTATGTCCGTCAGGTGTCCGTCGGCAACAAGCCGGGCCTTGTGTCGTCCGTCGTGCTTCACGTCGAAGACAAGGTGTACACGAATCTTCTTATAACCGGTCGGTACGACCTTACCTACGTCCTGAAACGTCTGGTATTCGTCCAACTGTGCGAGCTCTAATTTAGTAGCATCTGCCCACTTCGAGTTCCGGTTCATCTTGTCGAGCCAGACGGCTTCCTTGTAGTTCCGTGGGATCTGGAACCCGTACTTGTACTTAGGGGCGTTGTTGAACGAGCGGAGTTTCGCTTGGTTCGCCATACGGTAGAGCTTCTTCTGCCGCTTAGCGAGGTTGCGGAAACGCTTCCAACCTGGCCCCTGCGTTAGTACGGCCAACTCGCGCCGGCCGGGCTTCATTGTTCATGGGCCTGCCGGGTCGGAGTTGGCAAACACATGGAAACATGTTAATATAATATATGGCGTTGAATAATATATTCCAAGTTGATTCAAGAGAAGCCCCCATTTGGTAACTTCCCCCAGTTCCAATTGCCCTATTAGCATCAGAAGCGTTAAATTATAAGCCTTGGAAGAATCGTGACGAAATCGTGACGAAATCGTGACGAAATCTTGACGAAATCATGGCGAGAACATGGCAGAACTTTGACACGGCTGTGACACAACCTTGACATGATATTGATAAATCCTTGACATAAATTGCACAAAGGCGACGATGGCGCCGTCGTCATCCGAGCTCTCTCATCTCTCTCTCTGCGATGATCGGCACTGCGACGGCCACGTTTCATTTGAGACAATACCCACTTTACTCCATCTCCATAATCTGACAATCTGCAACTATATTAGAGTGGCGTTGTCAACATGTCATCCAGTGCTCCTCCCGTGGTGGCTAGCAGTAGCAATGGCGACGTGAGTGCCTCATCACCTTCAGGAGGCAACAATGGGAATGCAGCGTCCGCAACGTCTACCGCCCGTCCGACCAAAGCCCAACCATATCAAGCTCTGTGGGATTTAGATGGTCCAGCGTTGGACAAGTGGGTCAAGACGGTTCCTGCCATTCATGGTGAGTCGTAAGAGTCCAAACCAGTGATCGATGGACTGCAGCCCATGTGAGGCAAACGATCGGAACTGCACGGGGAGGATTTCACTCGCACGTTTCTTCACTATCCGTTGCACTTCCGATAGTGTCGTACAGTTGCGCCTCCCTCGTTGCCTGTCTGACACCTCTTATTTTCTGTTGCCATTGAATTAGGATCTGACAAGAATCGCAAAGATTCCATGGTGACGGCTGAAGTTGCCGCTCAAGTTTGGAAGAACCTTTCTGCAGCTTTGAACGCCTTGATTGTCAAGTCGACGCTGTTGTAAATAAACCCAAGAAACACCTCGGTATCAGTGACAAGGCCGAACAAACGGTTGCACTGCGTGTCATTTCCCCACCGATGAGCCTGTTCAATGACGTCGCGAAAGTTGTTTGCATCACCTCTGCTGCTTCTTCCGGAGAAATGGAACAGTTGAGTCCAGCTTCGAAGATAGCACTCGCTGTGAAGGTTGTCCCAATGTCGCACGTTGTGTTGTTTCCAATGCACGGTAGGAGAACATTGTCTTGTTGCAATAAAGTTAAGTCAAGAGCGTCGGTGACTTCAGATTCCAAAGGAGAACGCCGGGGGAGTGTTGAGTTGCAGGTACACGTCCCGTCATCTTCTTGGTCACGGCGAGTCTTGAGATCGTGGGCTGCGTACAAGTGCCTCCTTGCTCCTCCTTCAAATCCCGAAGTCATCTCATCGTCAATTGAGAGATCAGGGAATCCATAGACGTTGGTCCGAAGGAGATCGCAGCCGTAGCAGATCACCGTGACTTCGATCCGGAGTGGTACGCTGGTGCCGCCCGCTCTCAAGTCGCCGGTGGCAAGAACCTTGGCGGAGGTCACCTCCAAGAAGTTAAACGGATCACACACCATACCTCGAAGGCTATTGTAGGCCCTGACTCCCGCATGTGGCCTGTTCCTCCACTGTGACGTTTTTACCACCAAGAAGATGATGCATCATGGTGACTTCGATGAGCTTTTCGAATGGGATACTTCTTCTTGTTATTCTTGCTTTCTCACTGTTTTTGATTATCCTAGCTGAAAAGTGAGTGCGGCAGACGAGTTACACCTCCTTGTTCATGCACAGCAGCGAGGAACTGTACTACTAGAGTCGTCGTACCCGGCTAATGTCGTCAACACAAGATGGTAGTTATTGCTCTTTGAGCATGAGACGTAGCACCTCTAGTAATAATGTTCCTTTTGTCAACGAAGCAGATGACTGCACCGAAAAACGTCGTATCTACCTCTTATAGTACTGTGCTGCTGCTGCCTTGTTCGCCAAGAATTCCAAGCATGATGACGATGCCCCACCTCCACCACCAGCACCACATTTTTCTTTTATGTCACTTGGTTGGAGGAGTCTCCCTGGTTCTTTTGAGGGAATCCATCATCGAACATCTCACGTGGCATCATGATGCCCATCGCTCGAGCATCTGGTCGGAACTCGTCGATGAAATCGCGTTGACTAAAGATGTCAGCAAATAGATGCATGTCTTCCGACATCTTGCCGCTGCCTCCGATCAAAGCTCGTGGTGCAGTGTTGCGATCTGTGTAGTTCGTATGGCAGAAAGAGTCCGTCCCTCCTACCCCAAATGGATCCATGTAAGTGGAAGAAGTCGAAGCAGGCTGGCAGTTTACCTCCTTCTGCAACTGAAACGCCTCCTTCGGAATGGTATTCAGGTTTCCGAACAGGGGGTTCTTCAACGGGAACATTTGATCCATGCCAAACAGAGCCATGTTGCTACCCTCATTAAGGCGGTTGCGCTCGGAAGGCATGGATTCCATAAGACCAATAGGAGCTGGGGTGCAGCTCTTCTCGTCGTCGTCGTTTTGCTTGCCATCGGGGACAGGCGCCCGCTTAAGCAACATGCATAACTCAGGGATTCCCTGAACGAAAGAAGGATGGAAGTATCCACCTCGATTCTTCCCTGTACCGATGCGCTTCCATCCATAGATGTTAACTGTATTATAAGAAGCAGGTATCACCATGTTAGATTGTGCTTTGCCTAACGCCGCGCCCACGCAATGCAGCCTACAATGCAAGGAACTTACGTTGCCTCTGGAAGCTCTTCAGTTTGGTTTGCTTGAAGTACTTCGGCATGATGGTAGCAACAAAGACTTCAGGATTCCAGACTCGGAACGAATTGCCCCCTTCTTGCCAGGAAACAATATTAGCGTACCCCCGCCTTTCAGCATTCTCAAGCAAGTTGTGAAGCTTAGCTGGGAAGAAGTTAGTTGGGGTTTTCTTTTTCGACGGCATGTTGAATGGCTTTTCCTGAGATAATTCTCGAAGTCAAATTTATGATCTCCAGATTGCACTTCACAATTTTCGGTCAGCGCTACAACTTTCTGTGATGATTCGTTTGGCCCAAGGGAAATCGCGCCGATGTCTTGTGCATCTCATGCATGATGGAAGAGTTGATTCCCCGACGTGGGGGGCGGTGCAACGCCATAAAACTCAACAAGTCCCCGGCATAAAAATTCAGGGGAAAGTTGAGAATCAAAAAGCTCAAACCCAGGCCATATCCCAAGACGGAAACATCATTTGGCAAGGCCAATACACCCACACCCAAACAATCGGCTGTCAACAAGGCGACACCTTGCCACAAGACTAGTTTATTGTTGGACGACTCGATGGTAGTAGCAGCGGGTTCGCCGTCCTGTCCGTCGTGGTGGTCGCGGGGTTCATACGAGGGAACTGCTTGCATCATCGTTGCTAATTTGACGAGAGCGGCCGGGAATCGATCAAATCCTTATGTCATGATGATGATATCTTAGCTGGCAGTGGTAGTGGTAGTGGGTTGTCGATAAAAGTGCAACGAAAAATGGAAATAGGAGTTTTGACAAAAGGATACGCGCGCGTGGAGTACACGACACTCGCACATATGCTCTCGCTATTTTACTACCATGGCGAAATCATGGCGAAATCATGGCGAAATCATGGCGAAATCATGACGAAATCATGACGAAATCATGACGAAATCGTGAGGAAATCGTGACGAAATCGTGACGAAATCTTGACGAGATCGTGACGAAATCGTGACGAAATCTTGACAGAACTGTGACGAGGTTTTGAGGAGAACCCGAGTGCCGGAAAGAACAAGATAAGTGGGGGCTTCCGCTGGCTTCCGCTATCGATTTCATGAACCAATATAAATATAAAATATCAATCACCAGTCAACCCACATTGGTATTGCCAACTCCGACCCAGCAGGCATATGAAATAATGCCCGGCCGGCGCGAGTTAGCCGTACTAACGCATGGGCCTGGTAACTCTAGTAGGTTATTCTTAATGCCGTACTCTACTAGTGGAATCGGGTCGTCCGCAGCCATCGTCGTAAGGGGTTCGCTAGTGATCTCCCCGTTCTCCCATTCGACCATGACATTGTACATGGAGCCTTTGTACCTTGGGTCGCTCGCAGTGAGAGGTCCCTCATGCGAGACAATACCCTTGTACTTCCAGAGAACATTCCCTTCGAGCTCTCGTTCGATGTGCCAAATGACCTGGTCGTACGTCATCAGCTCCTCCTTTTCTGATTGGCCGATGTGGAGCTTGAACATGACTGGCTTCTGTTCGTGCTCGAGGTCATAGTGATGACGGTCGATGGAGTCGACGACTTCGGTAACGGTCGCCCGATGGACCTCCCCGTTCTCGTCCTTGTCGAGCAGGAATGACCGTCCGATAAAGTCCGCGTAGTCGATAAGCGACAACGACGGCTTCGCGGCGTCGGCCTCGACGGCGTGACCGTTGTTGGGACCACGGTTGGACTCATCGGACCTAGATCTAACTACTTGCTCTGGTCCCCTAGCCGTGTCGTCGGCGCGTATATTGGGGGCTAGAGGGTCTTCAGCAGATCTAACTAAGGATCTATCAATTACCTTAAGAGTATCGTCCGTTAGTATACGATACGTCATGGCGTGTCCTACATTGTCCGCGATCCCCACGAATCGTCCGCGGGCCTCCCGGCTCTCGGACGGGAAGGCAGGCTCGTTCACGGCGTAGTAGACGGGCTCGTAGAAGCGGAAGCGTAGGAGCGGGCTAATGTCAGGGGTGACTCCTGTGAGCAGGCGCATCGGGATGTTCCATCCGTGCCCCTTACACGCCGTGTGGTTGAGGACGAAGCAGACATACGTGAGTGCCAGTAGCCAACAGTACGCCGGGGCGCCGGTCCTGTCCAATACCGTATTGGTAAGTCGTTTGACGGTTTGGTACCTACGCTCGGCCGCGTTCTGCTGCTGCTGGTGCGGTTCACTCTGCCAGTCCTGAGTACACACGGCTCTAAGTATGTCCTTAACGCCCTGACTAGTCTCTAAGTTAGCTGAGTCACTAATCAGTTTGGTCGGCGCGCCGCGAATGCGAATGATGTCCGCGAGGACCTTCTTGAACTGTCGCTCGTTGCGAAGCGGGAACACATCACATACGCCCGTGTCAATGCCGACGAAGAACTGTGCCTGTGTGGCGCCATTATCAACAGCTGGCGTGTCGGAATAGACGGTATCCGTTGCCACCGGTTCTTCTCGTCTACGTACATTCAAAGCGGGAAACGGGGATTTAAAAGTACGCTTTAAATGTGTACCTACTGGCATTCGAGCATACTGGGTTGAGTTCCGGAAGGTATGTTTAACGACCTCGGAAGGCAACCATGCGAAGAGAGGCCTTTTGCTCTCATAGTCGGGTTCTTCGGGCTTCACTGCGCGACCACCGGACTTATTGGCTTCAACGTCTGGATCGCCAGTGTCCGGGTGCGGAGGTTTCGCGGCTTCGGGTTCTGGATCTCCCGGGCCCTCGGAGTCGTCGAAGGGCTCATGTGTATCGACGTACATGAGGTGGTCTGGGAGAGGTGCCTTATCAATGATAGTGTAGTCCCGGTAGAGGTTGGCTGCGGATACTACATAACGATTGGAGAACTCACGCAGCAGGGCGTCCTCGTGGAGTATAGCAGTTGAGATAACGTAATAGTCTTCGTCTACGTAGTTACCATACTCGTCGAAACCGTCATGGATGGCATGCTCGGCCGTTGACTTCACACATGGACGCGTGTCGTCCGGGTCCTCCCCGTCATTGTCTAGGACGGTGGGGTCCCAGTCGACGTCGCTAGTCATGGACTGATGACGTGTGGGAGCGTTGCCAGCTCGGTATCACTGGGCGGGCGCAGGTGGACGTACGGCAGACCGTTGCGTAGACTAAGAGGCCAGGATAACAGCGCGCGCAAAGCGTCCAGCAGTGCGTCCAGCGTCCAGCGTCCAGCACAATATCCGGGTTCCCCCGTCCAGCTGGACGCTTTTCATGCGTCCATGGACGCTCGAGCCAGCCAGCCGTCCAGCACGCTGTAGAATTCTACGGCCCCTGGTAGCGCAGCAGGGTGTCCAGCATCAAAAAATATTGCGGCGCGCCTCAATTTGGAGGCATATTTGACCATTCGACAGAATATCGCAGCATTGGTGGCAATTCCCGATGATGGATGCTCTTCTGTTATCGCAAGAGGTGCACCATGATCGTCATTCAACGGATCATTACTTCTGTATCAACATTCAACGTAACACTCCTACTACTAGAGCATGACATTTCCTTCGTTCCCTCTTCTCCCTACCGGGGACTCCTCAGATGATGATGAATCCTCTCGTCTACCGACGCCGCCGTCGCTGCCGTCGTTGCCAGTCATCAACCAGCGCCCAGCCCACTCCAAGTGGCGACAGCCATGTTGCATCCACCTCCTCCTCGTCTGATCAGACAAGCTCTACCAGTGATGAAGTTGAATGTCTGCAGGTCAGTTTGCCTGTCAAAGAAAGTGTCCTCGCAAATGCCACCATCGAGGACATTGTGGTCTCGGCAGGCCCCTCGAATCCAATCAAGAAGCCAAAGAAAGGGGCGCCTCCGAATTCAGAGCCTTGTACCAGACTTCAAAGCATCATGGATATCCCTATACTTGACTTGTCTGTGGATGACCTACGACCTTTTGTAAGCTCCATACAAATTAAAAGTGGGCGGCGCATGACAAAACTTGCATTGTGCCAGGCGATTGTGGAACGCAAGACTCGATACGAGCAAGACAAGGCCTCTGGCAAGGAGAATGAGAAGAAGGTTCCAGCTACAAAGAAGGGGAAGATTGCTAGCAACCGGGTCATCATCAAACCCCGGTACTTCATCTCCATCTTCTTCTTCATATACAGTGGCCGCATCCCATTGGTTGTTGCGGTCAATATTATGTTGGGGTCGTTGTACCTCGTATTCTTCAATCTTTTGCAACATTTTGTCGCGCCGCTCTTTCCCTGCCTGTTGGTGGGTAGTATTGGTTCTATTAGTATTTCGTTGAGGCAGTGATTCCAAATACCCCCAGTTGTTGTTGGGGCCTTCAAGTAAAGGTGTGGCATTGATTGCCTCGTGATCCCCACTTCGTATATTGTTGTAGTTTAGACCGTCATAGTCGATGATAAAGTTGTGTAGGCGTGCAGCGACTTTACAAATCTGGATATTCTTCTCTAAAGAGAAATCAAGGTTGCGACGGAAGATACGCCACTTTGTCGTAAAAAGACCAAAGGTCATCTCCACTCGTATGCGTAGCTGACTCAGATAGTAGTTGAAAGTACGTTTGAGTGGCTCAAATTTTTCAGCGCCGCTGAATGGGATCATCATGGTATCACTCAGTGGGTACGCGTTATCCCCACCCAAGAAAACGTCACTGGGCAGATTGTTTAGCCAAGTATTCAATCTTTCGCACCGCATGAACGCCCTGGCATCATTGCATTTGCCAGGAGCGACAACACAGAAATATAAAAAGCGAAGGTTGGCATCACACACGCATTGAACATTTAGACCATAGCGTTGATAATGGCCACTGTAATAGTCGCCTTGATTGTCCACGTTAGCAGGCATTTCCGTACAGCATAGCCACCCATCAATAGCACCCACGAACCCATAAAAGATGTCTCCTGCGGACGAGTGCTCGAGCCACTCATTCATGCATTTAGACAGTTCCTCGTCTGTTGTAGGGAGCCGGATCTCCAGTTCTGGCGATGCCATGGTGGCATGAAGGAAGAGCTGCACAATTCGCTCTACCGACTTGATACTCAATCCATAAATGTCGGCAATCGACTTCGGATATTCTCCGCCAAGAAATCGCAATCCTGAGCCAACGACCAGCTCAGGGTAGATAGGATCATTGCCTCGCGTCGAGGCTTTTGATTTTATAACATCAATTGTGATATCCCTTGCTAAGAGGATAACAAGCCGGTCAAAACCCTCTTCAGAAACATTGTAGCGAGTTCCAAAGCCATCTGTATGACGTAGCATTTCTAGATGGTCCTCCCAAGTAATGCGTTTGAACTTATACTTGACGTTGCGTTCGTTCTTTCGTTGTCGAACAAACCACATGCGAACTTGTGCGACCTCTTCATCATCTTGGTCCCCCAGTTCACCGTATTTAAGGGAATGGACAATGCCTTTGTTAAATACCATGGTGGGATAGGAGAGCAAGAGGGAGAATAGTCTATTTAATAATAGCAATGCAACTCGTCAACTACACCGTCGGCAGTAAGTTTTGGTGAAATGGGCATTTCGGCCGTATCAATCCGATTGATCGAATGAGTGTGCGCAGTGTGCGCGCGCTGGGCAGGACAGGTGGTGGCGCGGGCGGTGATATCCAAAAGCGCGCTGGCGTCCTCCAGCACAGCTGGACGCTGGACGGAAAATCGCGCGCTGGACGGCAAAAACCGCCTGTTATCCTGGGCTCTAATCGGAATGGCGTGACAAGAATCCGGCAGGAACTCTTAAGAAACGCGACGGCAAACGCGACGACAATCAACAGATGTGGCGGCGCTTGCTCAACTATGCTGACGATTCTCCACAAACGACCAGGGAGAACCAGCAACAACTACAACTATGCCTCTCTACGCTAGAGGCGCTCGGTATACTTAGCTTTTGGGGTGAAATGGGTGACAATACGTTCACGTAAGTGATTCTAAATATTGTGGGTTATCTACGTCTGCCGCCGACGGCGGTCACTCATCTTCGAGCATCATTCCTCGTGTCATGCGCGCATGCGCGCGTCGTCCGACCACTCGGAGCGAAAGACTAACTTGACTAACACACTACTGACGTCACGCGCGGACCGTCCGTCCGTCGCTCGTCTACCTTATTTTCTATCACTCCCCTCTTTCGCGCTCGGGGTGGTGCCCTCCTTTCCGTCTTCCTCCAAATCTTCTTCCTCTTCCTCTTCTTCCTCAAATTCTACTTCTCCCATATTGGCGACGTCACCAGCGAAGAACATAAGTGGCTTGAGCTGTGCCCATATCTGCTGGTATCCCCAATGCTTAGAGAGGATGTTGGCGGGGTTCTCAGGCCCAGGCATGTGATAAAAGCCGACTATGCCCGCTGCAATAGCCTCGCAAACGCGATGGAAGCTAAGTGCAGTGTGCCGTTTATGTAGCTTGGCATGGGGCTTAGCAGAACTGTTAACCACCGACTCGTTGTCACCGAACATGTAGCTCTTACCAAGAATTGGGACACCTAAATAACGCAACGTGTTACGTAGGTCCATTACTTGTTCTACACATGTTCTCGCGGCGACGAACTCCGATCCGTAGGTCGCTGTCTCGACGGTCGCTTGGCGTTTGGAGAACCAATCGATCGGAGTGGCGTTAAGGAAGTGGAGTATCCCAGTGACCGAACGACCAGTTAGCATGTCGTGGTACAAGTTCGCGTCTACGTAGTGGGTCAATAGGACATAGTTCCCGAGGGGTTCGGGGGCGTCATAGGGAATCATCTCTTCGATGTCTCCGTAGACGGACGTCGTCCAATCGTACTCTACCTCTGGTATTCCCGAGTAGTCATGCATATGTGTGCGGATGCGGATGCACGCGTCGGACATGTTCGCGAGGTACACAACGACACGCTTCGCCCTATCCAAGTGCCCGATCCGGGGAAGCGCACGGAAGCGCGACAGGGTCATAACGGCCGTCGTGACGTCGATGCGCCCGAGGGACACAGCCCACTGTAGAGAACCTACGACAGACTGGTAGTCCTTAGTTTCCTTATCGTTACATAGGCGAGTAGTGTCGAGCTCAGCATGGTCATTCTTCTCAAGCGGGGAACGTACGCGACGCTTCGGCATGTGCCCGAAGAGGTCCTTGTACGTATCGACCATGCGCGAGATGTACTTCTTGGGCTTGAGGCACAGTATGCCATCGGAATCGCGGACAAAATCGCATCCGAGATGGAAGCTTATAGGCCCAGTTCCCTTCAACTTGAACTTGTAGGTCTCCATTAGTCGTTCAGTGAAGGACTTAGGGTCCAGCATCGCCATCGCGAGGTCGTCTACATATACCCCTATGTACTCGTAGACGTCACCGCTCTTCCGCATCCATATGTCCGGTTCCGCCTTACATGGAAAGAACCCTTCGTTTCGGAGACACTCGGCGAATCTTTCGTGCCATCGTAATCCGCTGGTCCTGAGTCCATATAAGGCCTTCTTGATGACCAATATATGCCCTTCAACTTCGGGTCCGAATTCGGGTCCCGCTAGAATGCAGACACGTTCTTTGGTCTTGGCCTCTAAGTAAGCATTACCTATGTCAGTAGCCCAGAGTTGAAGTCCGTTAAGCTCGGAGAGGAACGTGATCATACGAATCCCTCTCAACGAGACCACTCCAGAGTACACACTGTCTACAGGTATGTCCGTCAGGTGTCCGTCGGCGACAAGCCGGGCCTTGTGTCGTCCATCGTGCTTCACGTCGAAGACAAGGTGTACACGAATCTTCTTATAACCGGTCGGTACTACCTTACCTACGTCCTGAAAGGTCTGGTATTCGTCCAACTGTGCGAGCTCTAATTTAGTAGCGTCTGCCCACTTCGAGTTCCGGTTCATCTTGTCAAGCCAGACGGCTTCCTTGTAGTTCCGTGGAATCTGGAGCCCGTACTTGTACTTAGGGGCGTTGTTGAACGAACGGAGTTTCGCTTGGTTCGCCATACGGTAGAGTTTCTTCTGCCGCTTAGCGAGGTTGCGAAAACGCTTCCAACCTGGTAACTCTAGTAGGTTATTCTTAATGCCGTACTCTACTAGGGGAATCGGGTCGTCGGCAGCCATCGTCGTCAGGGGTTCGCTAGTAATCTCCCCGTTCTCCCATTCGACCATGACGTTGTACATAGAGCCCTTGTACCTCGGGTCGCTCGCCGTGAGAGGTCCCTCGTGTGATACAATACCCTTGTACTTCCAGAGAACATTCCCTTCGAGTTCTCGCTCGATGTGCGAGATGACCTGGTCATACGTCATCAGCTCCTCCTTCTCTGATTGGCCGATGCGGAGCTTGAACATGACCGGCTTCTGTTCGTGCCCGAGGTCATAGTGATGGCGGTCGATGGAGTCGACGACTTCGGTAACGGTCGCCCGATGGACCTCCCCGTTCTCGTCCTTGTCGAGCAGGAACGACCGTCCGATAAAGTCCGTGTAGTCGATAAGCGACAACGACGGCTTCGCGGCGTCGGCCTCGGCGGCGTGACCGTCGTCGGGACCACGGTCGGACTCATCAGACCTAGACCTAACTACTTGCTCTGGTCCCTTAGCCGCGTAGTCGGCGCGTATATTGGGGGCTAGAGGGTCTTCAGCAGATCTAACTAAGGATCTATCAATTATCTTTAGAGTATCGTCCGTTAGTATACGATACATCATGGTGTGTCCTAGGTTGTCCGCGATTCCCACGAACCGTCCACGGGCCTCCCGGCTCTCGGATGGGAAGGCGGGCTCGTTCACGGCATAGTAGACGGGCTCGTAGAATCGGAAGCGCAGGAGCGGGCTAATGTCAGGGGTGACCCCTGTGAGCAGGCGCATCGGGATGTTCCAGCCGTGCCCCTTGCACGCCGTGTGATTGAGGACAAAGCAGACATACGTGAGTGCCAGTAGCCAACAGTACGCCGGGGCGCCGGTCCTGTCCAGTACCGTGTTGGTCAGCCGCTTGACGGTTTGGTACCTACGCTCGGCCGCGTTCTGCTGCTGCTGGTGTGGTTCACTCTGCCAGTCCTGCGTGCATACGGCTCTAAGGATGTCTTTAACGCCCTGACTAGTCTCTAAGTTAGCTGAGTCACTAATCAGTTTGGTCGGGGCGCCGCGAATGCGAATGATGTCCGCGAGGACCTTCTTGAACTGTCGCTCGTTGCGAAGCGGGAACACATCACATACGCCCGTGTGAACGCCGACGAAGAACTGTGCCTGTGTGGCGCTGTTATCAACAGCTGGCGTGTCGGAATAGACGGTATCCGTTGCCACCGGTTCTTCTCGTCTACGTACATTCAAAGCGGGAAACGGGGATTTAAAAGTACGCTTTAAGTGTGTACCTACTGGCATTCGGGCATACTGGGTTGAGTTCCGAAAGGTATGTTTAATGACCTCGGAAGGCAACCAAGCGAAGAGGGGCCTTTTGCTCTCATAGTCGGGTTCTTTGGGCTTCACAGCGCGACCACCGGACTTATTGACTTCAACGTTTGGATCGCCAGTGTCCGGGTGCGGAGATTTCACGGCTTCGGGTTCGGGATCTCCCGGGCCCTCGGAGTCGTCGAAGGGCTCACGTGTATCGACGTACATGAGATGATCAGGGAGAGGTGCCTTATCAATGACAGTGTAGTCCCGGTAGAGGTTGGCTGCGGATACTACATAACGATTGGAGAATTCGCGCAGCAGGGCGTCCTCGTGGAGTATAGCAGTTGAGATAACGTAAAAGTCTTCATCTACGTAGTTACCATACTCGTCGAAACCGTCGTGGATGGCATGCTCGGCCGTTGACTTCGCACATGGACGCGTGTCGTCCGGGTCCTCCCCGTCATCGTCTAGGACGGTGGGGTCCCAGTCGACGTCACTAGTCATGATGACGTGTGGAAGCGTTGCCAGCTCGGTATCACTGGGCGGGCGCAGGTGGACGTACGGCAGACCGTTGCGTAGACTAATTGGAATGGCGTACCCATCTACAGTAGTAATACGTTGCTTGACACCGGAAACTTTAGAAGACTTATCGTCTACCTGTTGCTTGTAGGCCTCCATCTGTACGGCGGACAGAATACTAGGTCCTCTGTTGATATGCGCGTACTGATGGAAGATACCTATGACCTCCCCGTCGGTGGTACTAAGGACGCCGGCGGCGGTAACTACAGGTATGTCAACTAGTTGGTGCTTACCCACGCCTTCTACCTTGACAGATCGGTACGGCTGTATGTGGATGATGCGCATGTCGTTCCCTGCTATGCCGCCATTAGCACCACGGTCGACCAGTGCTTGTCCGTTGGTCTTCCATTGAACCTTAGAAACAGTGTAGGTAATCTCGCAAGTATTAACCTTACGACTACTATTACTAGGGCGTGTCTTGCTTGGGGACATCATGTTAGCGAGGTTGGCAGGCGACTTCGGCTTCTTCTGTTGGATAGACATAGCCGTTACCGTGTCGTCGGTCTGCTCATCTTCCGCTGCCGCAATATCATCAGTATCATCATCGCTCCCCGTATTGCTAGGCGGATACGACGAGGCATACATGGCAGTGCGCGGGGTGGGCGGGCGGACGGCCAGACGGACGTCCTGGGGTGCGACTGGACCCAGACCCACGACTGGCGGCTGATTGGTTGGCGATAATCACCTCCTTGTCAGCGTCTGTCAGTGTGTCCCATGCGCGCTGTCCGTCGGGCGAAAGTGCATGCCACGTGGAAGCCTGGAGACGCGCCTGGTAGGCCTGGTAACGCTGGAGCTCAGTAATCGGAGTATTTATCGAGACCTTAAAGGCCTCGAAGGCGGGCGCATCGTCGGTGACATCATAGGGCTCCCCGTACATAGGCTCGGGGTCGTCGTAGGCGACATCCGTTGCGTAGACGCGTGCGGTGCGGCGCTTGCCGGCGGCGCGGTGTCCGTGCGTGGCACGTTCCTGGTCATACTGCTCACAGGCGGCGAGCAGGAGCTGCCGATACGTCTCGTACGGTAGGGAACGCTTGGGTGCAGTAACGTCGTTCGGATCGACGAGCTGGCCGATGTGGAGCGATGCGTGTACATGATACGTGTCGCTTGTCACGCGAACCTGGTTGAGGCGTGGTACGCCTTCTACGGCGCACTGGAGCAGGTTGACAGCGAGGTGTTCGGGCATGCGCATGTCGGGCGGCGAAAGACGCTGGTAGTCCTCGTAGCGAGCGTGCCAGTACAGGACGAACGTGTGCGTGGTGTCCGGCCAATCAGCAGTCAGTCGGGTGGCTGATAACCATTTCATCAACGCATTGGCCTGTTGGCGCGCCGCGACAGACGTGGTCGCTTCCTTCTTCAAGTCTAGGTATAGGAGGCGGGCGGAGGAACGTTCACCATACTTAGTAATTAGGGTCCTACCATAATTAGTAAGCACACAGTTATTCAGTACAGCCATGACGTAGACCTCTTGTTCCTTGAAGAGAGCACGGTCTTCGTCAGTGACAGGGCGGATATGGTCGCGCTCATCCGCGATGACGTTGTAAACGCCTTGGGCTTGGGCATGAATCTGCATCTGCCGATCCCAGTCTTGGTAGTTCTCTACAAGCTTCAACTTAGAGTACACATTCATGTCACGCTTCATGCCGTGCTGAAAGTTAACTACGGAAGCGTAATATGCGCGGGCACGTGCGTTCGGGTCATTTGGAGGGTGCATCGCCCTCTGTGCCATCTCATGTGCATTGTTACCCCAATAGACGTAAGCGGGGGAGGCAAGCCAGTCCCCGTACTCGAGTGGGGTCGTCGCCAGCCAGGCGGCGTTAGTCATGTGTGCGCCGTCGGCCATCTTGTGGACAGCGAAACCCTTCGCCCGCATTAAGCGATTAATATCGACGAGCTTAGGTACGTGTACAGTCCCAGCCTCGTCAACGAAGGACAGGTTCGCAAAGTCATTCCTGCATAGGGCGAACAGGTCGGCGAGAGAACAGATGCCCTGTTCCTCGAGTGCACGGTACACCCAATGATTGGGCTTAACTCCGATGATACCCATGACGTGGTCATACGCCGCTCGGCTACGCGACGTGACGTTGGGATGATGGGATGACGTGGTGCTGGGCGCAGGGGTGCTATTCGCACTGTTCACAGAGGGGTTGGGCATATGCACAACAGTGCTGCCGGCGCTACGTGGCGTTCCGGCGGGGCTGACGTCGGCGCCAATGCCAACCTGCATACCAGCAATCGATGTCTCAATCCCGGATGGGTCGTCCAATTGGAGGGGCAACGATGCCATGCCGGCAGTGGAATCGTCGGTCATAATGACTTTTAGATTTAAAGCTTTCTAGAGAACAAGGTTCAAAGAGAGAACACTAGGAACTCTCACCAGATACGAATATTAAAGCGCAGTAACCCGGACTTTGGACGGGTTCGGATTACGCACTTAAGGGGAAAGAGCTGATTAAATCAGGCCTTATCACTCTCACAACCTCAGTAAGACGCACTGAAACTGTATACCAATGACAACACGTCACCTGAAGCGAATGAAGACCTTGCCGAACGATACGGCAAGCTCGAATCAGGTACTTCGGACAGAAGGGTGTCCTACTCCGTGCACTGTCCGGCAATTGGTTCGAGATAGGGCTTTATAAGCACACTCTTATCCGTACCGTAGTACAAGAGCTGGCAGTACGTCGCCCACTGGCCTATCAACCAACGCAGTTTAGCGCGAATATTTGGAACCGCCTCTAAAACAGCGAGCAGCTATCTGTCCTGCGCTGAGTGGCTGCCGATGTTACGTCGGGCTTTAGTCACGAGGCACGCTGCTTTGCCAGGCAGATCGCTCTCCACTGTGACCCTCTTACCACAACCAGGATACACTCTCCAATGTATACACTGAGCGCTTGGACGCTGTCGTCCCTGTCTAGTGTACACTCACACAAGAGGATGTACAGTTGACTAGGGGTTTTTATAAAGGAGGTTCCTTCTCCCGGTATGGACCGCACTGTGTAACGTACTGTCGTAAGGCAAGCAATCCAAATGCCACTCGGGGCTTGGGCCTGCACGTTCAGTACGATACCAGTATGCAGGCTACCAATACCTGATGCCACTTTTGTTTAACGAGCTCTTCTCGAATCGGTGTGGTGCGCCTTGGAGCTCGGCCGTCCGTCGGCAGTTGGGAGAGAGTTGTTTCGCGGGTGTGCGGTGCGCGCGGCTACTCTATACTACAGTCGACAGACAAGCCGACAACACAGCAACCAACCGAAGTTTCGGCGAATCGGACAAAAGGAGCCTAACAACGCGTAAAAGCGCGGGAAAAACCAGTACCGGTAGGGAACCTACGGCGCCCTACGCAATCAACAAACCAAGAAAACACGCCGTCGACGACGACGACGATGACGATCGGGGCTCCGGCGACGGGGCTCAGGTGGACTGATACAGGGCGTACCAGTCACAAGTAACAAACGATAAACGCAGTCTCAGCGGGGCGAAACTGCGACTGTTAATCTGACAAGAATCCGGCAGGAACTCTTAAGAAACGCGACGGCAAACGCGACGACAATCAACAGATGTGGCGGCGCTTGCTCAACTATGCTGACGATTCTCCACAAACGACCAGGGAGAACCAGCAACAACTACAACTATGCCTCTCTACGCTAGAGGCGCTCGGTATACTTAGCTTTTGGGGGGGGATTGGGTGACAATACGTTCACGTAAGTGATTCCTAATATTGTGCGTTATCTACGATCTGCCGCCGATGGCGGTCACTAATCTTCGAGCATCACTCCGCGTTGTTATGCGCGCGTACGCGCGTCGTTCGACCACTCGGAGCTAAAGACTAACTTGACTAACACACTACTGACGTCAGGAGCGGACCGTCCGTCCGTCGTTCGTCTACCTTATTTTCTATCAGACCCCACTGCTGTGCAGTGTACTGTCGTAGGCAAGCAATCCAAATGCCACACGGGGCTTGGGCCTGCACGTTCAGTACAATACCAGTATGCAGGCTACCAATACCTGATGCCACTTTTGTTTAATGAGCTCTTTTCGAATCGGTGTGGTGCGCCTTCGAGCTCGGCCGTCCGTCGGCAGGTGGGAGAGAGGTGTTTTGTGGGTGTGCGGGCACGCAGCTACTCTAACCTACTGTCAGCGGACAAGCTGACAACACAGCAACCAACCAATCTTTTGGTGAAACAGATAAACAGGATGCCACAACACGTGAAAGTGCGGGAAAAACCAGTTCTGGTAGGAAACCTACGGTGTCCTACCCAATCAACAAAATAGCAAAACACGCCGTCGACGACGATGATCCTCGGCGGCTCCGGGGATACGGGAGACTGATGCACGACGTACCAGTCACAAATGACAAAACGATAAACGCAGTCTCAGCGGGGCGAAACTGCGACTGTTAATCTGACAAGAATCCGGCAGGGACCCTTAAGGAAGGCGGTGCAAACGCGACGACAATCAACAGATGTGGCGGCGCTTGCTCAACAATGCTGAAGATTCTCCACGAACGATCCGGGAGAACCAGCAACCACTACAACTATGCCTCTCTACGCTAGAGGCGCTCGATATACTTAGCTTTTGGGGGGGGATTGGGTGACAATACGTTCACGTAAGTGATTCCTAATATTGTGCGTTATCTACGATCTGCCGCCGATGGCGGTCACTAATCTTCGAGCATCACTCCGCGTTGTTATGCGCGCGTACGCGCGTCGTTCGACCACTCGGAGCTAAAGACTAACTTGACTAACACACTACTGACGTCAGGAGCGGACCGTCCGTCCGTTGCACGTCTATCTTATTTTCTATCAGGGCGAGCCGCCTCCATTCTTGCGGCAGCTCGCTCTAGGAACCGCTCCACTTCTATTGTCTCTGTGGCAATTGACGTGTTTACTAGAAGGGGGGTCCCACGCACGCGTTTGACTCCTTCGAGTGAATTTTTCTCGAGGGTGGGCGCGGTGGGTTATCGAAAACTATCTTCTGTTAGTGTCAGCTTGGTTCTTCCAAGCGTCCTTTCCCAGTTCTTGCTATCAATAGCAAGAATAAAAAGTTTATGGCTGTTGTTGTTCAACACGTAGTAGTTTTTTTCTTCTCCTACCTTTTTCTTCTTCCTTTTAGTAGGTCGGTAGAAGGGTAGTTCTGAATTCGATCCGGGTTCCCCGGCGGTCCCTTCGCCGTCCGTTCTTTCCACGGTTACTAGCAGCGAGCCGCCTCCATTCTTGCGGCAGCTCGCTCTAGGAACCGCTCCACTTCTATTGTCTCTGTGGCAATTGACGTGTTTACTAGAAGGGGGGTCCCACGCACGCGTTTGACTCCTTCGAGTGAATTTTTCTCCATCAAGGCCATAGGCAGGGCGGTGGTTGGGGTTAAGGGAGGTTTGCGAGGATTGCAGGTGCAAGCGGCTCGGTAGTAGCCGCTTGAGTGTGGAAGTATCGCATAACTTCGTCGGAGCGCCAGCGGCCTACTAGTTTGATCAAGGTGACGTCGACTTGAGCATTGAGTAGGGCGGTGGCGGCGGTCGCGCGGATGGCGCCGATAGAGACGTCCACGTCGAGGAGGCGGGCGCGCGCGTAGATCTTGAGCAGGGCGGTCATCTGAGTGTCGGTGATCGAGCGTGCTCTCCCTGAAGAATCAAAGAAACGGTGCAGAGGCGTGTCTGCTGCCGCATTCTTTTCTCTCAACTCTCTCACTCTTCGTATCAAGGCTTGGACCGGGCATCGAAGGGGGTCTGTGCGGGAGGCCCAGATATCTTCGCCCATGACTCCGTTCTTCTGGAGTTCGAAGTGGAGGTTTGCTTTATCGGCGGTGTCGAGCTCCTCAAGCGGGATGTGGGTCGCTCTCTTTGTTCGCCCCCCTGGAATCCGAACGGTCGCTGATCGCGGTGGGAGGTGCGGAGGTACTCGCTCGGTCGGAGAAGCCAGAAGACGCCGATCCACAGCAGGTCGGATCCCACCTGGTGGTGGTGTCGCTGGGAGGCCCATGCGGCTGTCGTGAGGTCGTCAAGGACAACCTTGGGGACGGGCTTTTTGCGTTGCGATGGGGGGTCTTGTTTCTTCCAGGCCGCGAGTTGTCGGGTGATACGGAAGTCGATCCGGCCCGTGCTATCCTTTCTTGGGTCCCGAGTCCCCAAAACGGCCATCGTCTGCGCCACCTGACGTAGGGCGTCTTCCGCTGTTCGAGCGCGGACCGGCTGCCCAGAGGGTGCTGTTCGGCCATCCCGGTATCGCCGCATGAAGATCTGGAGAATTGGGATGGGGTCCTCTCGGTCCCCCAGCATGGGGTCGAGGCTGTAGCGGGTGCAGAACTCGAGCCAGATGTCCCAGCTGGATCGCTGCGCCTGGGTACGTCGCGAAGTGACACCACGTTGGATGTCGTCTGCAACAAGGCGGATGTCAGTCTCAAACTCCACTCTCTCGGCACCTTGCAGAGTTTCCAGGAGGTCGGCTGTGGATAGTTAGCATTAAAATAGGTTAGAAATTGCTTGTCACTTAGATCCCATAGGCGGCTGGCATCATCAGCCATCTTGTTGTCTTCGCCTGCGATGTGGTTCCAGGTGAAAACTGCTCGATGTTGGCGCGTCAAAAGTGCGGCTTGCCGTAAGATATAGGCTGCTGGTTTGGTGGTAGTTGTCGACCCCTTAACTCGCCAAGCGACAGCATTCGTGTTGTCTGCGAGACTGTGCAGAGTTTCCCCGTAGATCTCGCTCTCTTGCGCCCGAACGGCTTGATGTGCGACCGTCGCGGTTGTCTCTAGGTCCGAGATAGAGATGGTCCCTCTCGGATTTTTGCTTGAAATCAGTCGTTGTTGGATGGCGGCTTTGAAAGGTTCGCGCCAGACGAGCGCTGCGCCATCCGCTAAAAACCAGACGCCGCCCATACCTTTTTTGGCGGCGTCGCTGGCTCCGATGTCGACATGTTGGCCGGGCACCAACTCCTCTAGCAGGACCGGCTCATTATCCTGCAGTAAGTCTTGGAATGTCCTGAGCTGTTCTTGGACGGCACCGGTCATCCTGACTCGTGTGTCATCGCCTTGATGGCGTGCTGCGCGCAAGATGGAAAATTGTCCCAGTGATCCCGGCATGCCTGGTACTAGACTTTGTAATTGTCCAGTCAAACTGTCCCATTTTTGATGTCCGACACGTTTTGAGGCTAGGGCGTCTGCGATGGACGCCAACGCTTTTTCTCTGCGGTGCTTGGCTTTTTGCAGGGTCTTGGATTTCGTTCCGAAATCCCAGCCCAAGAATCGTTTTTTGTCTTGTACCGCCGCATCTCCCTTGTCCAGCTTGCTTTGGGAGATGGGCTCTTTCCTAAATGACGGGTCCTCGTCGTCGTTTGGCCTGAAAACCTTATCGATGTTGTGGAGGACAGTGCGTCGCTGATTTTGGATGGGGTTGCTGGGATGATCTTGCCCCACCCCACAAAAATCGTCCACAAAGACATCCGCTGTAGCTAGCGGCTTCCTGTGTAGAAGTGGCCGGTGCGACCGTGAGATCGCTCTGCGGGGGTAGTCGTCTTCCCCGAGCTCTTGACTAGCTAAGTAGTCTTCTTTGCCGGCTTGATCCTCCAATCGATGCGGTGGGTATCGCTTGCCTCGTCGCAAATCTGAATTTGCCAGATCGCACGCTGTTTCTGTGAATGCACAGAACCAAGGCGGCGATTCGGTCCAGCCCATCGGCAAAGTAAGTGGGAAAGCCAACATCGGCTCGTCTCCAATTATGCCCGGGGGCAATAATACCCCGAGTTTTACAGTGCCGGTGTTCGCGACGGGTATACGGTAAAACCCGTCCGAAATGTCGATCTTGTAGCCGTAGACGGGCCCAAACTCGGGGTTAGCGAACGCGATGTTATCCGTCAGCCTCTCTTGCGCCTTACCAAACTGCATCGCTTCTTGTGGTGCTTGCTTCATCGTCTCATTGTTCAGCCCGTAGAAACTATAGTCCACTATGATTCGGGGTCGCCGCTCTCGTTGCGGTACAACCCCCAGTGGCGATATCCTTAGGCCCGGCTCTTCCTTGACTAGCTCGTATGGGAGAATCATCCAAAAACCTTTTTTACAAAAGTCAGTGAATTCTTCCCTCAGGAACTCGGCATGGTCGAGGGCCGATCGGTGGGGACCCCGTAGTAAGCGGGAGTCCAATGTGTCACGACTCCAGGGGGCGGTCTGTACCGTGACCGGTACTCCGTTTCGTCTGACTCGTTCGAGCAGTGGTGCTGCTGGATGCGGTAGCTTGCTGATTGCACTCTGTATGTCGGAGCGGCCGCGCATTTCGTTGCACGCTCGATGCCAGCCGTGCCTTTTGTAAACATACTTAGCCCGATCAACATACTCACCTAATTCATTTACGTAGCTACTAGTAATAGCCGCGCTCGTGGAGCTAGTGCCAGTATGTTGAGTGAGCGGTCTGCAAGCGGCGGTGCCCCCCGGCGGGGGCTCCAACGTTCGACCGTTCTCTCAGGCACTTGCTCCGGTAGTAGTAGAGCCCCCTCTACGGGCCCTGTCACGTTCGTCCTTCAAGGCGATACCGTTGTTAAAGAACGCCAGCAACGCCGCCTTGTCTGCTGCGTTCAGCTGGGCGTGGGTCGCCTGGCGGGCACAACCCGGATAACATTGCCCTTTGGAGTGCCAAGAGAGGCACGCCTCCTTTCCGTTGGCTAAGCGGGGCGGCGCCGCGGAATACGCCCCGGCTGGGGCAATATCCTTGAGGAAGGTCTTCAACTTCCCGATCTGGCCCCCCAAGGCCAAAAGCGCCGGGTCGGCTGCGAGGTTTTTGTCCGGCTGAGGCCCTGGCGAAGTTGCACCACTGCTAGTGGGCGAATTGGCCAAAGAAATGGGATTAGACCTGGTCCCGGCGTTGGCTGCGGCCGGGTTGGCCAAACTCCGGGCCAGGCCCACATCCTGGCCCGCCGGAAGGTAGGACATAGGTAAGGTGGGTGGGGTCCAAGCCACTCGGCGTATATTGCTTTGGAGGTCAGCAAATCGGGGGACGTCGACGTGGCCCGCCGGCGTCTCGTTGCAGCGTTCCCAATAATCCTGGAGCTCGCTGCGGATGGCGAACAAGTACTTCAGGTAGATGAGTCCCATGCCACCGTGGGCCTCATTCAGGGTGTGCAACCTTTCCTCAATGCCACGAAAGCCATCCACAATGTCCCTCTTGAAGGTCATAAAAACAGCCGAGTGGCGACCCGCCACAACGGAGAGCAGAACCGCGAAGGCCTCCAGTGTCTTGCGAGTGTACTTCTCCGTAGTGGGGAAGGTTAGCGTTTTGGACTTGCGCAGCTCCCTCACATCACTGAGTTGGGCTGCGTTGGCTCCGCCTTCCAGTAGCATCTGGTGCTCTTCCGTTTGGCGCCTCATGGCAGTGTGACGATCGTCGCCCGCCAACACCATGAAAGGGTTGATGCCACGTTCGGGTACGTAGTCGCTGGTAGCTCGGAATTCGAGCCTCTCCAGTGTACTCCAGATCTCGGTGGTAGCCAGCGGGACTTCGCACTTCAATTCGCTCCCAGCCTTGTCGAAGAAGGATTGGAGCACTGCGATCTTCTCGCTCTTGCCAGCATTCGCCATTGCTCTGTAGAGTTCGGGCAGCTGGTCTTCGGTCTCGCAACGTGTTAAACGTAGCAGGGTGCCCAACGTCAGCTTCCACTTGCTGCTGGGCTTTTTTGTGGTGTCGGCTTCGTCAGCGCGTCCTTGGGGGAGTTGTGCGGCCATGATCTCGGCCAACACACGAAGCACCTCTACATTAGTGTCGTTTCCAGTGGCTGGGGTACGCTCGGAGGTACTGGGCGCTGGCGCGACCGCACGGCGGTTCCATCCTGGAAGATCGGCGTTTACGACAGCAACCAACCGGCTTAAGACCTCGGAGTCCACGTTAACGGGTTGGGGAAGCGTAGAGCGTTCCACTCGAGCACGTCCGCCAGCGGTTCCCACCACTCGCAGCCAGTCCTTCAAGGGGCCGAAGTCGCCACGTTGTTCCTCCGGCAACGTCTCGAGGTATGTGTTGAAGTGCACGATGAGCTGCCCCACTGTGACTTCTGAACGGCAGAAGAGGCTGGCCACTTGAGGTGGCAAGTACACTCCGTGACGGACCCGTACATTATCGTAGACGCTGTCCGGTGCGTCCCCTGGTACCGCTTCGTGAGGAACGTCGGCACCATCGTTGCCAGTGTAATGCGTCACATAGTTGATCCACGGGTGAACCTTGACGTTTCCACCGATGACGTCGAACAACTTGGCGGGCAAGTAAACAGCTTGTGGCGCTTGTGCGCCAACCACGTCCATCTTGAACATAACCACCTTGTCGTTCCACTCGCGCTGGGTCGGGTTCCCCATTGCTTGGGGGAACACCATAGCACGGTGGTAAAAGACCAACGGGCTAACTTCCTTGGTAACGGACACGTACACCTGCGGCATCTCGTCCCACGTGCGTTTCACTTCGTCGTACAGCGCGGCACCTGTCTTCCAGGTAGCTTCGTCGGTGGAGCTAAAGAGGGCATACACCCGAGCTTGTTCACCGAAACGGGCGTCACGCCAGTCCACGTTCTCATAGAGAGAATGGTAAGTGGCAGGTGCCTCGGCTAACGAGGCGGCGGCTTCAGCGAAACGGACCATTATCTGGTTATCGAAAACTATCTTCTGTTAGTGTCAGCTTGGTTCTTCCAAGCGTCCTTTCCCAGTTCTTGCTATCGATAGCAAGAATAAAAAGTTTATGGCTGTTGTTGTTCAACACGTAGTAGTTTTTTTCTTCTCCTACCTTTTTCTTCTTCCTTTTAGTAGGTCGGTAGAAGGGTAGTTCTGAATTCGATCCGGGTTCCCCGGCGGTCCCTTCGCCGTCCGTTCTTTCCACGGTTACTAGCAGTTGGGAACAACGAAGCACGCCGAGCTACCGCCAAGCACACAACTCTTCTCTTAGCTACTAGGTACTGGGTCTCGTTTATAAGAGAGTAGGACTATTTTCTCGTGATAGGGTCTCATTTCTATCGATATCTATACAACTGCACATGAGACGACTCTCGTTGCATTTTCATACCCCCACTCGCCCTATCCTATGGGACCAGTACCCCAACTTTGGATGGGGTGTGATGACATATAGACTGGGTGGCCGGGCTACCAGAAAAGACGATCCCGGTCTCATTTTACCAATAAGGGCACTGTATGCCTTTCCTATCTAATAGCATCCTACATTCCCTTGCGCTACTAGCCTACTAATAGTTGTTTGACAATCTCCTACTAGAATTACGGCAATACTTTCATGGCAAACAACACCACAATAATCGCAATGACCACAATCAATATAATCCAACATTGTTTCTTTCGAATGGCCTTTTGATATTCAATCGCTTGATGTACATCGACATTGGCTTCTTCGACGTAGTCACCAGCTTGTTTGACTTGAAATTCAATTTGATCCAACAGTTCACCTTGTTGTTCCGTCAATAGAGCAAAATCCAAAAACATTTGATGCAATTCAGCCACGGATTGCTCGAGAGTCAGCACGTCTTGATACTTGCCAGCGACTTTGGCATATGTCGTTCTGAAAATAGTTGTAAGGAGTAGTTGTAGTAGAATTAGAAGCGATAGATAGAGCGACGCAGCAAAGCAAAAGAAACAAACGGTCGAACAGTAGGATGAGTGAGTCGACGAGTGGAATCGACGCCTTTGATCGATCGATCAATCGATCAATCAATCCATCACACTATCATCGATACAACAATTTACCCACTTGATTTGATCATTAATGCCACCCGCCAATATTTTTTCTTTATACAAGGCATCCCGTCCACCTTCACTTTTCATGACAGCATCGACTTCTTCGTCCGTGGCATCAGGTTTGACGACCAAAACTTGCCGCTTGACCTTGGATTTCAGGTCTGTCTTGTATTGTTGTTGAGCACTTTGATACCCCTTCATTTCATCAATGAATTTGCGTGTCAATGTATTCACCATGTTTTCACGAACACTATTTTGAGAGGGACGACGGAGAAAGAAGAAAAGAAGGAAAACGAAGGAAACGAAACAAAAGATGAGCATCGCCGTCGTCTCGATCTTCACTCAACTCCAAACAGCAATACTATATCGTACTCACCGTATATCGGACGCATTTACTTTGCCATCCTTCTTGAGCGAAGCCGTGTCTTCTTTGAGTAGCCCTAACAAATGTTTGCATTTCTTGGCGCGCTGATTAGTCGAATCAATCAGCGGTTTTAACTTTTTGGAGAGTTTTTGTTCTTCCGAGGTAGTCGTCGCTCGCATGCTTTGTTCACTAATTTTGGATATATCCCGGGTAGCCTTTTGGACGGCATCAATGTCGGCTTTGATGCTATCGACATGACGAAAAAAGTCTTCCATAAAGTCGGGTTGCTGCGGCGCTTCCACGTCTTTGGAAGGGGGCAACTCGTCCTTGCCATTCTCATCATCGTCGGAATCTTCCAAAGCCCATTTTGGAATATCGCCGAGTCGATTATTCATAGCTAGTAGTGGTGGAGAGTAAAATGTTGAAACAGAAACGACAGCAGGTATGCATAGGAACGGCCGAGCCGAGCCTTTTTGTGTCCTTTGTGGTTCGTGCCATGGTCGGCGTCGGCGGCCACCGACCGACACACGACTCGCGATTCTTTCGCGCCAAGAACACACGCAGGCAAGACGGCCCAGCAGTTGAGTTCGAAAGTTTGTTGCGCGCCGGGCGGTCATGCGTTTCGGAAATTTGGAAATCCTTCTGCGAACGAAAAAATGGAATAAATATTGGAAATGCCGAGGAACTAGTATTATTCCATGTATTTTCTTAGACTTGCTCGAGCGACCCACCAATCATGATTCTAGTTGGGCTTGTCTGCAGAGCTGCATCTATCAAAGTTGAAGGATCATCGAGGACACTCTTCTCTATTCGAGTGTCCAGAACCTTGCTTCTTTCATCCATTTCTGTCGTTTCTTGCTGTTCAATTCCTTATTGCTGTTGTTGACTCTCTCAGGTCATTGCTTCCGTTTACAAATAAGCGGATTTGGACCCTTGGCTGCCTTTTTGATTGTTGAGGCTGCGGTTGTTGGGTCGCCGTCTCTCACCAATCTCAATGGATTTGATGTATGCATACGTCAAGGCACAACTATTTCAAGACTTCATGAATTGGACGAGGGTATTTTGCGTCCACAGTGACTGGTGAGTTCATGTCTACAAACAAAGCGTGTGTTGTTCCAAGATTCTTATTATTGGATTTACAGGATTTGGGGATACTTTTGAAAGTATTATTCCGTTGGGTCCATGGCACTTCTGGAGAATAGGTCATCCAGGTAGGGTCCTGGGGACATGCAATACTTGGGGGTATGCGATGCAAGTTGTCAAGTTGTTTGTCATGACGTCACCCCGGAATCCATGAACAATGACTTGGCCAACTACCATTCAACCCATTCAGCTGGGTACACCATGCCGTTTCGAGAGCCAAGAACATGTGGTGCTGCGAATATCATCATGTACAATAGTATATTTATACAGCAGTCCTAACCCCGTGAAGGACCTGCTCCTTCTTTGCCACATAGTAAAAGAAACCGGGGCCTGGACTTTCTCCTTGTATACTTGCCCCTATAATCATGGTAATGGCATTTCAATGCTTCTTGTAAAATTTGAACAGTCCGCTCGGAGAGCCAGGCTATCATGGCTGCTGAAAGGTTGCAGCCAAATGATTCGCACAGGCCATGATGTTAGTGGGTAAGATCCTTCTACAACTAGTTAGGAGGAGCCCAGCCCATCGCTGGACATAATACAAAGAAGATGATCTCATAGAAGCCTGTAGAATGAACCGTCCTCTGCCTCAACGATTTCACCAGCCGTTGGCTTGACCCCCTTTGGAAGGGGTGGGGTTGTAAATCTTACTCCATCCTTGAAACCAGTCACTCTTCTGTCCGACTGTTGCCACCATCTTGAAAGGGCTGCCACAGGTGCCTCTTCAGCTTGCGTCGCACCTTTTGACTTGTTGTCAGATTCTCCAATGGGCGCCCTGTCGCTCCTCCTAGGGGTTTTCTCCTTTTTTCCTCGACTCGGCGACGACGGAATGTCCTTTGGTAAGAACGACGGCGAGGAAGTAGCATCCGTTCGCCCGTTCGGCTCATCCGTCCTTTCGAGGAAGAAAAGATCCAAATCAAGAAAATACAGCTCGCCCATACCATCTACGACGACACTGGCCGGCTTCGTTTCTTTCGGCGATGCCTTCTTCCGCGTATTTTTGCCCAGCAACGAAGTCAATCCATCTCCTTTTTTATCAGAAGCCATTGCTTGGGCGGTAGAGATAGAGAACAAATTGACCTGCTCGTTGTTTTGCAGCTCTTTCGGTGCTGTACCATCGGTTTTCTGCAGTATCTTTAGATCATCAGTTTCTGAGTTGGCTCGGTTGGCAGCTTCCTCCTTTGCGATGCGTTCCAAAGAGGCTGCTTCAGTCCTTTGCCCTACCGACTTTGGCTCTGTACCGGTTTTTGTGGCTGCGGGACTGAAACCAAGGAAGAAATTTGAAACCTTTTCCATCAACGACCCATCTGTCACTATGCTTTTGCTCTTGCGAGACCCAGCAGATTTTTTTGTGCTATTGGATGCAGTACTATTCAGACTGCTCGTCATAAAGGAGGTCCTTTCCACTTTCTGGTTCTGTTTTGGAAAAACAACACCGACCTGCTGTTCGCCTTCTATCTTTTCGACGGGGGGGGTTATTCGCCTGACAGGTGAGACAAAAGACTTCATCGTACCCAGAGAAAGACGAGAAGTTGTCTCAGTTGCTTCCATGTGCTCCTTTTTGGCCTCTTGCTTCAGCTTGGCAATTTCTTGCTTCCGCTGTTCTCGCATTTCAATCATAACTTGATCGTCCCCTGACTTCATCCTGTTTGACGCGGCCTGAACCAAAGAACCAGGCGAGGAAGCCATTGTATCACCCGACGTGCCCTGGCCCAACACTGGATCAGAGTTCTGCTTGCGTTGGAGTGCGGCGTCCAGCAGGTTCAACTTGGACGATTTTTTCGATTCCATTTTTGATGATTCCTCGAGAAAGCGCTCGTTATCCTTTGCGACTTTGAGGGCTCGTTGTCGGCGTTCTTCTTCCGCCTCTTGCTTCAGCTTGGCAATTTCTCGCTTCCGCTGTTCTCGCATGTCAATCATAACTTGATCGTCCCCTGACTTCATCCTGTTTGACGCGGCTTGAACCAAAGAACCAGGCGAGGAAGCCATGGTATCACCCGACGTGCCCTGGCCCAACACTGGATCAGAGTTCTGCTTGCGTTGGAGTGCGGCGTCCAGCAGGTTCAACTTGGACGGTTTTTTCGATTCCATTTTTGATGATTCCTCGAGAAAGCGCTCGTTATCCTTTGCGACTTTGAGGGCTCGTTGTCGGCGTTCTTCTTCCGCCTCTTGCTTCAGCTTGGCAATTTCTTGCTTCCGCTGTTCTCGCATTTCAATCATAACTTGATCGTCCCCTGACTTCATCCTGTTTGACGCGGCTTGAACCAAAGAACCAGGCGAGGAAGCCATGGTATCACCCGACGTGCCCTGGCCCAACACTGGATCAGAGTTCTGCTTGCGTTGGAGTGCGGCGTCCAGCAGGTTCAACTTGGACGATTTTTTCGATTCCATTTTTGATGATTCCTCGAGAAAGCGCTCGTTATCCTTTGCGACTTTGAGGGCTCGTTGTCGGCGTTCTTCTTCCGCCTCTTGCTTCAGCTTGGCAATTTCTTGCTTCCGCTGTTCTCGCATTTCAATCATAACTTGATCGTCCCCTGACTTCATCCTGTTTGACGCGGCTTGAACCAAAGAACCAGGCGAGGAAGCCATTGTATCACCCGACGTGCCCTGGCCCAACACTGGATCAGAGTTCTGCTTGCGTTGTAGTGCGGCGTCCAGCAGGTTCAACTTGGACGATTTTTCCGATTCCATTTTTGATGATTCCTCGAGAAAGCGCTCGTTATCCTTTGCGACTTTGAGGGCTCGTTGTCGGCGTTCTTCTTCCGCCTCTTGCTTCAGCTTGGCAATTTCTCGCTTCCGCTGTTCTCGCATGTCAATCATAACTTGATCGTCCCCTGACTTCATCCTGTTTGACGCGGCTTGAACCAAAGAACCAGGCGAGGAAGCCATTGTATCACCCGACGTGCCCTGGCCCAACACTGGATCAGAGTTCTGCTTGCGTTGTAGTGCGGCGTCCAGCAGGTTCAACTTGGACGATTTTTCCGATTCCATTTTTGATGATTCCTCGAGAAAGCGCTCGTTATCCTTTGCGACTTTGAGGGCTCGTTGTCGGCGTTCTTCTTCCACCTCTTGCTTCAGCTTGGCAATTTCTTGCGTCCGCTGTTCTTTCATACCGATTTCGACGTTATCTTCCACTTTTATGTTGTTGGACTTGAAGCCATTGCGAAGTGAATTCATTATGCTGGTCGTCATAGGTGCAGGCTGTGTAGCTTGTGATTTTCTTGGAGTTGTGGCTTGCTGATTGTTCTTAAGGTTCGCAGTGGAATCAATAACTAGTATTCTGTCGGGCGAGTCGACCGCATCTTGGCCGTTTTCCGTACTGCGCTTGTTTTCCTCTTTCTGTAGTCTGCCAAGGAGTTCTTTTTGAAAACTCGATAGTGATTTCCTCTCCTTCATTTCAATCATGGTCCATTCCTTGGTTTGCTCCTCTTTTCTTCTTGCTTCGATTTCTTCTTGACGTTTCCTTTCCACATTTCGGCGTCTCTCGTCGAGATCATCAAGCATTCGTAGCTTGTTTGCCATTTCTAGCTCAATTCGGTTCAATTCCTCGTCTTCGGAGTTTGACACCCCTTCATCTTTGGAATCGACATCTGTGTTCTCGGCTTGCATGTTCACAAGCTTCAATCGTTTCGCTTTCTCAAGCTCTTCCAGTTCAGCCCTCTCCTCTGTTTGACGCTTAGCAATTTCTCGAAGCCACCTCACCTCGGCCCTGCGGCGTCTGTCTTCTTTGATTGCACGCTCCTGGATGGCGACTGCCTCTTTGGACATCTCGCGATCACGCTGGTCGTCTTCTTCCAAGGCCTTCCGCTGAAAGTCATTGAACGCCAATCGAGCCTTGCGCTCTTCCAAGTCCACGGTTGCACTTTCGACGCTTTGAGCCTTTTCCAGTTTTGCGGCAAGTTCCTCTCTAAGGTTCTTCTCCCCATTGATTCGTTGCTCATCCAACTCTACAAGAAAGCGAAGCTTCTTGGCTTGCTCGAGTTCTATCCCGTCCAGCTCTGGATCTGTTGACCTTGGCAAGTCTCCGGCTGCGAGATCCAAAGAAGGCATTCGCTGTTCTTCCTTTACGCGCTTTCTTTCGTCTTCCTGATATATCAGCTCGGCTCTTTCTCGTGCCTGACTCGCAGCTATTTCTTGAAGTGAGTTTTCCTCTGCCTCTCGGCGTTTAATTTCCTTCTTTCTCTGACCCGAAAGTTTCACCGCCTCTTGTTGTTTCTTCTTGGCAATTTGTTGTTCATTTTCTTCAAGATCCTTTTGCTGCAGCATATTAAATGTCAACTGAGCGTCTCGTTCTTTACGTTCTGCCAGGGCGTTTTCGTGTTGCCGCTGCTGCTCGATTTTCTGTTGAACGGCAGTCTCACGCAGTTTTGCTTCCTTGATGCGCTCTTCGTCAAGGTCGTCAAGCATCCGTAGCTTCTTGGCTTGTTCAAGTTCATTTTGATCTTGTCCACTTGAGCCATCTTTATTACGAGCACTCGAACTGATATTTCTGGACTCTTCGTTTGTCATTGCTTTTATCTTGGCATTTTCGCCCAATTTCAGCTCCAGCCTTTCCTTCGCTTGCCGTTTCGCTATTTCGAACAGCTCTATGCTTTCAGCCGCACGGCGCTCGGCTCTCTTGCCTAGACGCTCCTCGTCCAATTTTTTCTCATTACGTGCCTTGCGATCAAGTTCTGCCCGACGGCGCTTTTCTTCAATATCAGCAACCAGGCGCTGTTTCTTGGTCTGCTCCAACTCAAAGTTGACAGGTGACAAGACAATTTCTCTGCCGGGCATTTGACTTGATTCCTTCCTGTAACTCTCAATCAGACGCTTATTTGCTTTCTCTTGACGGTCAATTACGGCCCTCTCGTCGGCTTGTCGATTTGCAATCTCACGAAGTCGTCTTGCTTCGTCCTCGCCACGCTCTTCTGCCTCTTCAAGACGACGAGCTTTCGCCGTTTTCTCTTTTTCTTCCTTTTCAACCTGTCGCGAAGGGTCGTTGTAGATTGCCAGTCGCAGCATATCTTGAAGATATGAGCGAGACCTGAGAATTGCATCCTCGACCTGTTGTAGCTCTTCCTTTAATTCCCTCTCTCTCTGTGCCTCATTAGCTTCTCTTCGACGTCGCTTATCTTCTAGCAGCATTTCTTCAAAGTTAGCTATCTGCCGATGTTTCGCAGATTGTTCTAAGAATACTTTGTCTTCGATATCTTCACGGAAGCTTTCCAGCGACATGTCGTCATTCTCTTTACTCTTGCGGTCCGGCTGAGCTCTTGATTCTGCTCGGCGTTCCCACTGCTCAAGTCGTCGTTTTCGAGCTGTCTCCTCTTCAGTAGCAGATCTTGGGATGGAATAGGCATTTGCTGATTTTGCCTCGATACATAAGTTTTGATGGGGGGCATGCTCTATGAAGACTTCTGCTCCAGCCATGGGTCTCTCTTGAATTGATTTCAAAGACTCTATGACGTCACTCCCAGCAATGCTTGGCAGAGGGTGGGAACTTGTCTCCGTTACGTTTGTACTCGGCTCCGAAACCGTAGAAGAAGTGGCCAATACCCCCAGACCCGCCTCGGACTTTGACTTCGTGTCGGATTGGTCCCTAGTAACAGTGCCATTTGCAGGGGATTTCGACAGAGCCTTTGATGATCCAAAATGCGAAGACGAAGTCAAAAATGTCGTGGAATCCCCGAATGGTGGCGTATCTGTGTTATTTAAGCTCCTTTTCTCTTCCAATTTTTTCCCAGAAACCATGCCGCTTCCTGTCGATAAGGGGGCGAACGACTTCCTTGAAAAACGTGGGGACTTTTGTGTAGATAAATCGCTTGCTGTGTCATTTTTGGTGCCTGGGTTGCCGAGGGTTGTCGTAAAATCTTCAAACGGCCCAAAAGCTGACGACCCCCTCAATGAGATGTTTTGGCTTTCATTCACCAGTTTCGATGGGCTCCCGAACGATCCAAAAGGCAAGGGCTGGGTGGTGGAGCTCGTGCGTCTATCGAACTCATTTGTCTCAGATTTGCCTTCCGCCTCGGGCGTCACGGTAGATTTGAAAGGTCCGAACGGCGAAAACGAAGAAGTGGACTTCGAGAGTCCGACAGACGGTTCCGGCTCCGTAACAATCTCGTTCGAAGAAGGTGCCTCCTCGGCGATCTTCTCGTCAGTCGTTGTTATGTTGGCGGCTTGCGGTGGAGGAAGTCCAAACGAACCAGAAGCGCCGGGAGGCGATGAAGTGGACTTGGGAAACTCGGCTAAAGAAGACATCTTCGCCATTGATTTTGTTGAGCTTTCAAACGATCCAAATGGCGAGGACTGAGAGGACATGCTGGTGCGATTTTCAAACTCACTTGCGCCAGTCCTTTCGTCAGACTTGGTCGCAATAGTAGAGTTGAACACGGAGAGCCCGACAAGGGTTTGCTCCGTGGCGGACTCGTTCGACACAGACGCCTCATGGGTCGATTTGTCATCGTTCGTAGTAATATCAGTGGGTTTCGATCCAGCTCCAAACAAGCCAAACGGCGAAGGGAAAGAAGTCTGGATGGGCACTCCCACCATTGATTTTGATTGGCTTCCAAACGATCCAAAAGGCGAGGGCTGGGTGGTGGAGCTCGATGAAGTGGACTTGGGAAACTCGGCTAAAGAAGACACCTTCGCCATTGACTTTGTTGAGCTTTCAAACGATCCAAATGGCGAGGACTGAGAGGACATGCTGGTGCGATTTTCAAACTCACTTGCGCCAGTCCTTTCGTCAGACTTGGTCGCAATAGTAGAGTTGAACACGGAGAGCCCGACAAGGGTTTGCTCCGTGGCGGACTCGTTCGACACAGACGCCTCCTGGGTCGATTCGCCATCGCTCGTAGTAATATCAGTGGGTTTCGATCCAGCTCCAAACAAGCCAAACGGCGAAGGAAAAGAAGTCTGGATGGGCTCTTCCGCTGATGACCCTGTCAAAGAGATATTTTGGGTTTCATTCAGGAGTCTCGATTGGCTTCCAAACGAGCCAAAAGGCGAAGGAGGCGAAGTCTTGATGGGCTCGTCCGCTGATGACCCTGTCGACGAGATATTTTGGCGTTTATTCATTAATCTCGATGGGCTAAATTGAAATCCAAAGGAACCAAAAGGAGAAGAAGCTGAAGTAATGGGCTCTTCCACCATTGGTTTCATATCATCTTGGAAACTACCCGGACCCGCTCCGAACAACCCAACAGGAGACGAGGTTAAGCACCCAGATTCGTTTGTTGTGGTTGATTTTTCTAAACGCTCTGAACCAGTAATATTCTTGCCCTCCACTGCAAATGCCGAAGGCTTCGTAGTTTCACTAGGATCAGACCATGCATCGGATTGGAGATCAGCAGGAGCACTACCAGTTGTTGCAGGAGAAGAATATGAACCAAATGGCAAAGGTGCAGAGGGATTTCGTAGTGGTGACATGGTAAGAGTCGTCGACATATTAAAATCTCCAGACATCGATCCTGTTTCGGTCACAGCCTTCATTGGAGGCGTATACGGTCCAAAGGGCGAAGAACCAAAAGAAGCCGGCTGTGTGGAGTTTGCCAGGAGCTTGTCGTCTGATTGATTAACAGCAGATTTCTCGCTGGTCTTCGGAGGAGGAGTGTACGAACCAAACGGCGAAGAACCAGCTGATGTGGATTTGGGAAACGCTGCAAAAGGTGAGGACACGTCGTTCGTTTCCTCTTTCGAGAACTGAGACATCGGGTTCTGAGGCGTTTCCACAGAATTAGATCCTATGAGAGAGCCATCCGCAGAAAGTGGCCATGAACTGGTCGCAGGTTCAAAAGTCTTGGAATTGTATGACTTCTCAGTGGCCTCGACCTTAATACTGGTAAACTTGGCATTTGTTTGCATTGAGTTCTCTGGACGATCATTTAAGGACAATGCAGCTCGTGAGCCGAGCTTGCTTTCTTCGTCGGATGACTTGAATCCGCTGTAGGACCCAAAAGAAGGCACCGGGGACATGGTATCTGATTTCTTGTCACGCCCCGTCTCCCCCACAATTTGGTCTATGGCTTCTAATGAGGGGATTGCCTCGATACCCGCCGTGCTGATGGAATCAAGTGGGGATCCTTCGGCTCTGCTTTCTTCTCTTGACTTGACCGACCCCTGGAAAAAGGATGATAACGAATTTGCCGAAACGACCTTTGTCTCTATGTCGTCGTTTTCCATAGGATTTTGCTGTGTACCACCATTGAAGAAGGAAGACCACGAGTTGGATGTGACAACATTGTCAATTGAGCGTGTTGGATCTGACGTGGTCTCAGGTGCCCTTTCTTTCTCTTGAGCCTTTCGCTTCGCCTCTTCCAATAGAGCTTCCTCGGCTTTTATCCGAGCTTCTTCTATTCTCTTCGACTTATCTTCTTCCCTTTTTCGATTGATAGCTTCCAGCTTAGCTTGGTGAGAACGCTGCTTCTGTTCTTGATCGAATCGTGCTTTTTTCATAGCGGCAATCTTGGCCGCTTCGGCCTCTTCCACTTTTCGCTGTTCTTCCAGCAAAGCCTCTGCCGAGTACACGACGTTTAATTTGTCCTCAACCTCCTCATATTCCACCTCAGATCGAATTGGCCCTGCAGCAGGAATTACAGCTTCTACTTGCAATGGCTGTGGATCTGACAACTGTTTCTGCTCCGTCTCACTGAAGGGCTGATATTGCTGGTCAACCCTTAGTCCTTGAAGTCGTTGTGTTTCTTCGGCTTGTTGCTTCGCCCGTGCAAACGCCCGCAATCTTGCCTCTTGTGCCGCTTTCTTTTGCGCTATTTCATTTGCTTTGACTTTTGACTTTTCTGCAAAGGCTTCCAGCCGACGCTGCACTTCTGACTTGATTCGAGCCTCTTGAGCATTGCGTCGGTCTTCTTCTTCCTTGGCCTTGCGCCGCGCCTCCAGTCGCTCTTGTTCTCGTTTGAGCTTCTCTTCGGCTTCTGCCAGCTCTCGGGCCTTGGCCTCTAATTTCTGAATCTGCTCTTCGGCTCGTTTCTGGGCTTCTTCGAGTGCCAACATCCGGGCTTCCTCCTCCTCGAGCTGTTGCTGCTGCCTAGCTTGTTCCTGTTCTCGGGATTGCTGGCGCGCTTGCGCTTGCGCATGGGCTTGGGCTTGCCATCCCTTCTTGTCGACTTTTGTGCGCGGACTGGCAGCGGCTAAGTACATGGACTCGATGTCTCGTAGCGTGATGGGTTCATCTGAGAGATCCTCGTCCTTCTCCATGGCCAAAGTCTTCTTCTTTGGGGGAACTTGTTTAGCTGTTGGAATTGAAAAAGTGGAAGAAGCCGTCCCCGTGGATGCTGCTTTGAGTTTAGCCTTTGGGGTGGGCACACTTGTTGTCACACTTGGCTCTGGAGATGCCTTTTGCTTGCCCCCCACAACTGTTTTTGCTGGCTTTGGAGTTGCTTTGGTTGGTTTTAGAACCGCAACTGGCTTTGGCTTGCGTACGACTAACGATAGTTCCTCGTCATCTTCCTCTTCCCATTCTTTTTCCTCCACCAATGGCTGCTCTACCAGTAGCCTTTTGGATTTCACCATAGCTTTATATTCTGCCGCTGTCAAATCAGCAAATTCATTCAAATTAACCGCCTGCCCAGTCTTTCGATAAAATTGCTGAATTTGTCTCAAATTAATCCGAAAGGCCTCCAATCGCGTTTCGTCATAGTCCTTCGCATAGTACTTGCACCATTGTCTATACACTTGTTTTGTCTTGTCCTTTTCCACAATTTTGCTTGGCGACGGCGACACGACAATTCCCGTTTGCAGACTCCTGTATTCCTCCAAAGTCAAATCGGCATGTTCATTAATTGCGACCCACCCTCCAGCGGGCATTGACGAGTATCTTTCAATTTGTCGTAAATGGGCCCCGAAAATTGCCATACGTGCTTCATTGAATTGTTTTCCATAAAGTTTACAAAAATCCCGATAGGCATTGCGGACCCGATCTGCTTTGCTACTTGAAATTTCATTTTGAAATCGATCCCAATCCAAATCGAGAAGCGGAGCATCGTGGTTGTCGTTAATGGTGGATGGCCCCACAAAAAACAAGGTTGGCTTGTTGCTATTGGCATTTGAAATGGTTGGAATTTCTGCCGCAGGTGGAGGATTGGCGGCCCGATTCATAAATCTATTTTGCTTGACCTGTTGTCGCTGAAGGGCCTTGAACTCTTCCGGGCTATAATCCCCATATTCATTGAGTTGTCTCGGCGTCGGTTCCGGTCGTCTCAAGTCTTGCGCCCTCTTTTTGGCCATGGTATTTGCCTGCATGAGAGCAAGATAATTGAACTGAAAATTTTGGAACCGCTGCTCATCAAAATCCCCCTTGCCAAACTGTACTCTCCAGGTATCGTAGGCTTGTCGGAGTAGCAACTGCGAGAAGTCCCCATCCTCATCAAGTTCATAGTCTTCATCTTCGTCGTCAAAGTCATCAAAGGCTGTATCCAGAACGAGCGCTCGTCTGGCTACGACTGCTGCGGCATTTGGCGATGACGCTTGATACAACACGCGCGGCACAGTCAGAGGACGCTGCCATTGTTGCTGCTGAAACGCCTGAATGGTCCCCACACCTGTGCCCATGATGGCCAACCAGGCCGTCGTGGCCGCTGGGGTTGCTAGTCTCATGGTATCAAATCCAAGTAGCACTGTTGCTATTGTGTGAAGATTGGTGGGAGAGTGTTGGCATCAGCATATCAAGGTCGAAACTTCCCTTCCTATCTCATATTAATATCGCACAAATTGTTCTTTTCTTTCGTTGAGAAAGTCGAATGACGTCAGAGGACTTCGAAATATCAGTCTGACGCACGGCGAATGAGAATGGGACACGTGTCTGAGGTTTCTCGCAGGTCCTTCATATCTACCATACGTACCCACTGTCGTAGTCGACAGTCGCCAATGACAAACGTGTGGCCGACGGTTGCTTGTTTTTGCATCCTGTCCTATCCCTCACATCCATATAACTTTCTGTTTGAGGCACTTTCTGCAACGATGAGTGTTGTTCGCATTGGCAAGCTGAACGCGGTGACGGCCGCCTCCATTGGCCAAACGGTGGTTCTGCATGGCTGGGTTTACAGTGTGCGATTGCAAGGCGCCGGCACTTTGTGCTTTGTCGATTTGGGCGATGGCACCACGGTAAGTCCCGTGCGATGCTTGGCTATGAAAGAGGGCGATGTGACGTATGGCGATCTCGCCAGTGTGCCCGAGTTCGACAAGAACAGCGACGAATCGCACTACAGGGTGTTGACCTTTGACGAACTCGGCGACGCGTCTGCATTGTGCCTGGGTTGCAGTGTTCAAATCATTGGATTTGTCGCCGAACCTCCTGAGGGAACGTCGCAGACCTTGGAAGTCAAAGTGCGACAACTGAGCGTGATTGGAGGCGTCAAGGACCCCACGGCGTACCCCATCCAAAAGTCGATTCTGAAAAAGCCGGCCGCGCTGAGACAGCACGCCCATGCTCGCTTTCGAGCTCCCTTGTTGCAGCAGTGGATGCAAATTCGATCCCAGGCGCTCTTTGCCGTGCACGAATTCTTTCACAACGAGCAAGTTCCGCTCATTGACCCGAACATTATAACTGCCAATGACTGCGAAGGGGCGGGCGAAGTCTTCAAGATTTCTCCACAAATGTTTTCGCCCGCGTCGGCTGCCGCTGGGGACTCGGTCGCTGAAGTCGGACTGACGGTGTCGAGTCAGTTGCCTTTGGAAGCAATTGCCATGGGCACGGGATCCGTGTATACTTGTCAAAAGTCATTCAGAGCCGAAAAGTCAGACACCAACAAACACTTGGCGGAATTTCTGCACGTCGAATTCGAACAATACTTTTTGACGTTGCCCGAATTGATGGATCAAGCCGAACGATTTGTCAAGCATGTCGTGTCGACCGTGCTCGAGCGCTGTGCACCACAATACAAGTGGTTGAATCAAAAACATGCGGCGCCCCCGGAATGTCAGGGACATGCCGACTATTTGAAAACATTACTGGACAAGCCATTCGTTCGCATTCAACATGCCCAAGCCATTGAAGTCATGTTGCAGGATCTCAAGGACAAAGTTCAGGTACCCAACGAGCAAGGAAAACTTGCCAGACTCAAATTTCAGACACTTCCCAAACAAGGAGAAGATTTGAAGAGTGAGCACGAAAAGTATCTCGTCCAAAAATACGGAACTTTCGTCTTTGTCACGCATTGGCCGTCCAACATTAAATCCTTCTACATGAAACAAGTCGGAGATGGAACGTGTGAATCCTTTGATTTGCTCGCACCCATCGTGGGAGAATTGTTTGGTGGAAGTATGCGTGAGTGGAGATATGATGTACTCATGGAACAAATGACCTCGAAAGGGATGGAAATCGGCCCACTCCAATGGTTTGTCGATTTACGAAAGGATGGAACTGCACCCCATGGTGGATGGGGCATGGGATTTGATCGGCTGGTCATGTTTTTGACCAATACAGCTAGTGTCAGAGATATCGTGCCGTATCCCGTGTACTATGGACATTGTCCTTATTAATTTGAATGGATATAAGAAAAATGGTGTGGAAAGTAAATAAGAGAAGACGAGATCATTCGACAACGAAAAAACTGTAATTTTCAATACTAGCACATTCATGCACTATTTCTCTAGATCCTCACTCTTTTTCGGCTCGACAAGTTGTTCCATTCGCTGGTACCATGCTTGGATAGTGGGATATGCTTGATTGACGGTATCTACGACCGCAAGGCCTTGCAGCCCACGCAACACCCCATAAATGGTCAAATCGCCCAAGTGAGGAAAATCCTTGCCCAAGAATGGATGCGTATCCTCAAGTGCGGCATGGAATTTGTCCAAAGCTTCCATCAAGGCGGCTCGTTCATCAGTAATATTGCGTTTTTCTACAGCAATAGGAAGAGAGAGACAGAAATGGCAAGACAGAGACAATAGGGCGACATTTTGCCACCGCATCTTTTACTTACTCTTGATTTTGGATGCTGCCATGTACATGGCAATGGATCCAAGCCATTGAATGGAATATCGCTGGACGATTGAAAAGTGTTGATTGTGAACATAGTCAAAAGCCCGATACGACGATTGCAAAGTGTTGCACAAGTTTGGATACAATAGAGGCGCCAAGTCGTCGCGAGCAAAGTTGGTCCATTTCAGGGCTGATGCACTTGTAGAATCCACAGACATGTTCTTTGTGGCCAGCAAGTATTCCACAATGGCTTCTGAGCCATTGACTTGTTGATCCCGATCCATCAACAGAGGGACTTTGCGATAGTCAGCAGAAAACTTGATCTCGGCCTTGGTCAAGGGATTCACTTCCTTTGCCACATAGGGTGTATCAGTAAAGTGCAGCAGCGTCTTGACAATGTTGCAATATGGGCAAATGGCGTACTGATAAAGTGTCATATGCGGCGTTGCAGTCGTAGAAAGGCAACGAACAAGTCGCGAGGCGCTGCCGCCAATGACGCGGGCCACCGAGATCCTCAGAAGATTTGATGCCGCCATTACTGACATGTTCTTGGTATTCGATGACGAACAACTTTGGCCTGGTGGATTCGTTCACAGCACAATAAGAAAGATATTAGATGCAATTCTTGTGCTGTGGTGTGTCCAAGTAGAAATACTGGCAGAAGAAGGTTGGATGTTGTTTGTTTGTGTGTTCTGCGGCACCGCGAAATCTCGTCTGGTCGATGAGTGGGGCGCGAGTGCTCCACTAAAAAGCAGCCAATAGCATTAGCGGAAACACTAAAATTACTAATAGGAGAGCCAATCGAATCAGCGTTAACACTAATAGAGGCATATACAATATGTCGCACTGCGACACACACACCCAAGTGGGGCGCGAGAGAAAAAGAAGCTCGCGACCATTCGACTAATCGGACCATGTGTGCTAGTCATCGTGGGTAGATCTTTCCCTACTCTAGAGAGTGGACTGGTCCTATTAGCTTGGTGGTGAGAAGGATCGATAATAACAAAATGAAGGCTCTCAAGCTCAAGATAATAAAGACAGCAAACCACATTGCATCTACATTAGAAGAGGAAATCAAAACAATCGGCTTTTCTTGCCCGCAAATTCGTCATGGCGTGCCACTAAATTAGTCCTGGCCATTGTAGATCACACCAGTTTCACCATACATTTCCAGCACTTTGGCTCCATCCTCACGCAACACATTTCTCTTCACCTTAATGCCAGCTCGTTCTAGTGAAACATAGGATTCTGGAAAGACTGGCCCCTCGTCGAAACCAATGGCCTCCGCGTCGGATTTCGTAGCACCACAAACCATTCTGGAGACTCCCGACCTAATACCATGAATTTGAGAAAAACAACCATGAGCTTCCGCAAAGCATTGACATAAACTTTCATGACTTGAAGCACCTACCAGAATGTTCCCCCCAAGCACCTGCGGGAAGCGAAATGACAAACTGAAATGTCAGACGAGGTCCAATAGTGAGCTGAATTTATGTACATCTGCCAGCAGGTTGAACTCACATTGCACAAGGTTCACAGCTTGTAAATAAACAATACTCCTTGGCACCCGTTTTGTCCTTCAAGGCAAACGTTTTCAATTTCTTCTGGGCAAACTGAATGGCGACCATTTCTCCGTGCAGCGTCGAATTGTTCAAAGCAGTGACTCTGTTTGCTCCCACGGAAAAAATCTTGGATTTTCCTGTCTGCTTGTCAGTCTCAAAGATGGCACATCCAAAAGGTCCACCAGTATTCTTGATCACATTGTGCTTCGCCAAATCAATTGCGACCTTCATCATTTCCTCGTCCGACGTGAACTCCTTGTCTTTCATGGAATCCACAAATTCTTTTGTCCATTCGGGCATTGCAAAAGACACTCTAGTATTATGAGGGGAAAGAATACAACAACCAACAAGTGAGTCGGAAAATTTCCAAGGGAATCTGCCATGCCCGGTATTCGTCACCGCTTACTCTTCTTCCTCTTTTCGCTTCTTGAGGTAAAGCATGACGGCATAAGCAACTGCATGGACGGCCACCAGAGCGGCAGCAGCACCGAGGGCGAGGGTGTTCGATTTTGTCATGTTGGGGGTGTTTCAGGAAACTTATTTATTCGAAGCAGGATGCACCAATCAACTCAAAGGTAGTTAACCATTTTTGTGGGGTTTGCCAAGTGTGACGACAGTCAGCGAGAGGGACATTGCCGTTGTTCCCAAGGATTCTGGGAACAGAAAAGATACTTCATTTCTTGTTCTCTTCCGTACCTGTGAAGCCGCACGGAGTGAAGCGAAGTTCGTGCGTACGTACGTACCCCGCAAGATGTTTACGCATAAATGTATGTATGTATGTGTGATGGCAGAGAGAACACATATCTTGAACTGGGCACGCGTCTTTTTCGTCATGAAAATAGATCGATGCTATGATTGGATGGCCAACGTCAGCAGCGCGAGGTGAAGTGCCTTCAGACACGCGAAGGTCCCATGCGCAATCGTGACAGGCACGGATTCTCCGAAGAAGACGACGAAGCCACCATTCGCAGATGGGGTCATAACGATTACAACAAAAGCGAGGAGGTCGATAGATCGATCGATGTTCGAAAGTCTGTTGTAGCAGGAAACAACTATAGTTTTTTGGAACATACCTGAGTCAAAGAGGAAATGGCAGTTATTCCTGAAGTGCGAAACCTTCAGGGCGATGAGTGTTTGGGGCTAGAAGAAGTCAGCGTCAACGACAGCCAGAAAAAGGCCCTTCATGTAGTCTGCGACGCATGTCCGTATTGCTCCGACACTTGCAGCAACCCGGACTGTGGGGAATGTCACGAATCGACGCCGGTCAGAATCGACGCTGGTTTGTCGCCTTGTATGGGGGGTGCCACGAGATACTACACCATGTGTGAAGTACGGCGGCATAACAATCATCAGTCGGCTTGGCTCGTTTGTGGCAATGACATCTATGATGCGACTGAGTATATCGCATCGCATCCCGGAGGTAAAAATTCAATCCTTAAAAAGGCGGGTGGTGCAGCGGATTGTACTGCCGACCTGATGTTTCACAGTCGAAGTGGGCGACAAGTCTGGCGGAGGTACCTGGTGGGCAAGCTGAAACCATGCGGACGGGAAAGTGGCTTATGCCAAGGGCGCCAGTGGTGGCAGTTCTGGGGCTAATCATACTTGCTTGGCTTAGCCGGGCTGTTCTTAGAGGCAGAATATAGATTTAGAAAAGTTATCCTTAATCTTTCCGGGGATCTATCCATAGTATCGTTTTAGGCCTGCCTCCAGAGAATTCAGGCGGCTTTCTTCCGAAGAAATGTCGACTGGTAGACTCTGGAGTTTTGATCTATATTCCTCAATATCAGCAAGAAGGGCCCCCGACGCGTAGGCATTAGACATCTTCGAGTACCGGCAACCATTGGATGTCAGTATACAAGGAGAAACGCTGAGACTTTGTCAAACGCACATGCGGCACATACCTCTTCACTAGCGACCGTCCCCGTTCTTACATCCCCAGACCGCGCCGCCGACTCGAAAGCTTCGAGCATAGTAATGACGTTCTGAACGTGTTCGAGGCGTCGACCAGGATCCACCCCCATGACGTTGCTATCTTCTCTCTCCACCGTCTGTTCGTAGGCCCGGATGGCAGCCATGTGCTCCACCCCCGAAGAAACAAGAATTGAATATGTCCACCCGACAGTGTTTCTTCCTTCGCCTCCACCAACAGCCATAATGTACGCACGGCGGACCTCTGATACAAGCGAAGGAAAACTTTAGCGCTGCATCAATACCACGTCCTTTCCCGCAGCGGGACTACTCACCTTCGAGACAGGATGTTACGAAATACACAGGAAAAGCGAAATTCTCGCCTTTCCCATAAACTTCAGAGCCGAGTCGGACAACTGCTTCCTCGACTCCCTTCATCCAGCTACCATCTTCAAAAAGTGGGCCAGTAACTTGCTCATTTCCATTGAGTAGCTTTAGCATAGGATTCTCAAGCAGTGAACCCTCCGAAAACCCACGAAGCAATCGATAAGCTTGCTCACTCCGAGTAGAGCACGGAAAAATTATTTCGCAAATCAAGCTCTTCCAGAATTTCATAATGTAATCAACGTCACTGTATTTGCATGCATGGAGAAGTAGCAAACAATATTCATACATGTCGTACGGTATGGCGAACTTGTTCAAGAGATCGCTCGCGCTTAAGAGGTTCACTTGAAGGGGTCTGAGGTCTGAGGGTGAAAGTTCATATTTTGTAGACGAAATTGTTTGCAGAACGCGACCCTGTAACCGAGCAATGCCCAGCCTATCCTCTGCTTGTCTGAGCTTGAGCTGGGCTTCGTTTTGGTCCCCTTGACCCCGAGCATTGGCAAGGGAAAATGAGTCAACTGCATAGACAAGATATTCTATTCTTCCGTTCAAATCCAGTTCCACACTCGTGCTGTTCGCATACTGCCATGCAATGTCACCAGCTTGAATGTTCTTGTCTTGTATTTGGTAGTGTCTCAAGAGAAGCTCCAGCTCGTCTTTCTTTTCCTTTGCCAGCCACGCCTCCAGAGCACCACTATTGATCCTAAGAAGCACATCCGTGTGATTCGTCTGCAAGAGATGGGCGAAGAATCTGTGCAGGAATTCGACATCTTGAGAAGCAGCGCAGACTGAAACCATACTCAACCCGAGTTCATACTTCCCCGATCCCAACGGCGAATCGAGGAGACGACAGAGATGGTAAAATATGAGTGCATGGCAAGTTTTTACGGCCTCCTTGACGGTAACACTTGTCCCCACTGCAGTCGCACTAGGGGATGATGGCTGAGGTTGACTGGACACGAACTGCGGCCTGTGGTAAAGTCCAGTTTCCCAATGATAGGCGCTATCTGTGTTGCGCCATGCAATTGCATCACTTCGACATGTTGTTTTCGAAGCGAAATTTGAGGCAGTGAGCAAACAGATATCAACAAGCGCTGCCACTTCCTCCAGTTCAATCAGAAGTGCGCAAGACTTAGCCAAGGGGCTATCGCACTGAAGGGCGCGCTCTGCGATCTTGTCGTAGGACTCGAAATCTTGACTTTGCAAGAGACGACCTGTGATGACCGACGGGCTGCACCAGTGGGTCGCTGCCTTTTTCAAACATTCTACAGCTTCGTGAGAAAGGGCATGGCGGCGAGAACGTTGCTCCGATGGTGTAGCTAGGGCATCCTCAGCAGCCTGGAATCCAAAATATGCGTAGCGAGATCCGGGTGAAAAGAAATGAAAACACTGCTCTGATAGTAGCTCGGCCAGCTTCTTGGCGTCCGCCGAAGCGGTAGCATTCACACTTCTGTCCGACTTCGAGGTTACAAGGCTGTTGAGAGTACATTCAAGGCGATCCTGCCCTTCACGAGTCTGAATGAGCTGCGCGATTGTGACTCCATGCAGCTGACCCCAATCCACTTCCGGGAGGTCGGGCACAAAATGTGCTCTGCGCAAATGCGACAACAGGCTAAGGAGCTGAGCCGTGCGGGAAACCAGCCGAAACAGGGAGTGAATATTTCTTTCCTCGATATGCCGTGCAAGCTCATCTGCCTCGGAAGCCCTCATAACTGTAGAGTCTGTGTGAATTTGGCCCCGGCGTTGATATTCGAATGCGCGAGTCAAGAAATGAGGATCGTCATCAATGTCCATAAGGTCCGCAGAAGTGGCACCAGTTTTCGACTGAGGTACGTTATCGATGGCATTCGAGAATACCTTAGCGAGAACTCGCTGCATAGCATTCAATGGGTTGCGAATTTCCTCGAGGACGTCATCTTCCAACAGCAACTCAACCTTCGCAGGGGTAGTTAATGACGTCGAGCCTCTTTTTAGAACCCGGCCTTCTGTCACCACGACAGCAGGCTTGTGCCAAAGTGGACGTAAAAGACGGCCGACTGCCAAAGTAAGACCCTCGTAAAGCGCCGAAGAAGTGAATCTATAGCCGCTGGGGACCCACGGATCATCGGACATTTGCCCTTCACTGCCAGGTTGCAGTGGTGCCACCACCGGACGGTATGCCCGCGAGAGTGCTGCGCTCATTGCAAAGTCCTTCAAATCGGTACTACTCGAGGGCCTGATCGCCAAAAACAGGCACATTGCACAGCCCTCCGAATAACCATACATGTCGAAAAACTTGGATACGGTTGCGTCGGACCGAGAGTTTGCGCCTGCAGCCAAGATAGCGGAAGCTAATTGCTGAAGGATAGAAGGGCTGTGGATACCGTGCAAGCCTCCCGCATTCAACGCAAGAACGGTCGTAGACTGATTTTCCAAGTGTTGAAGGCCCATGGGACTAAGTGGAATGACCTCGGGATTCAGCAACCATGGGCTGAGGCGAGCAGATCTTATCGAAGCGGTTCCAGCATTCGCCATTGCGTCTGCAGCAGAAAGTGAAAAACCTTCCGCCCCGGAACGATTTGATACGCGATACATTACAGGGATATTCTGTCTCTGCGAGGAAGGGCGTCGGACTTCCATCCCGTAGCCCGCAGGACGCGACAGCAGCAAATTGGTAACAACACCAAGCGCAAGTGAAGACATGGACTGAGTACTCTGGGACTGTGTGAGGGCGAGTTGGGAAGGCTTCGTTGAACCGCTGGCCGTCGATACACCCACTCGTTTCGGCGGCGGTACATATGCTGGCGCAACGCTAAACCCCAGTTCAGTGTCCGTCGGAGTTTTTGATCGTAACGCTAGCGCCAGTACTTTGCTTTGAGGAGGAGCCGATACGCAGATATCCCAGACACGACCTCCCGGCAGGAACGCACTGCTCGGAACTTGTCCAGCACCCGCAGACAATGGGAAGGATACAGACTCGCATATGCCTCCGGGAGTGAGGAAAGTAATCGATGTTCCGATGTTTTCTTTTTTGCTCTCTTGGGAAATTCTGGCTTTTGAGTCAGCACTTGCAACAACCAAGATATTCCCTGTGGGTGCTTGCCCATTGTTGTTCGGATTTGTTTTGTTGAACGCCGCGAAGAACACTCCGAGTCGGTAACAGGCTGCATCCACACGTTGATCGGGAGGTTGGGAAGGTACATGGCTTGGTGCCGCAACATCGCTCTCCGCCAACGATGGTGGTGCTCGAATGTGGCAAAGCGTCATTCTTGAATAAGGCTTGATCGATTGGCGGTGTCTCGGTGTGTCAAATGGTTGCGAAACGGGCCCGGCCCCTAAAGTATTCGGGTTAAGACTCGAGAGGTAGTAACGCATGCCACCGGCAGTAATAGCTACCAAAGTGATCCTAGTGCTCTCACGCATCGGAACAACCTCAATGGCGACCGGAGTCAAAAGTGATGCTGACGGATTTTGCCGCTTATTCGACTTCCCCTGCTCCGCTAGCTTAAGTATTCTTCGAGCTCCTTCCATTCCACCGACTCCAGCTTGTGCCGCCTCTCCTCCGCCGGGAAAGGTCAAATGGCCCTCTCTGGAACTGCTGGTCGATGGAGCATACATGCGGCCCCTACTGACAGCCTCCAGATACAGCCTTGCTGTTGAAGGTGTGTTTAGCACGGCTGCTAGGGTGATTTTCGGTTTCTCAGCAATGTCCAAAGCACAGATCCACCCCCTGGTCGACAAGGTATATAGTACTTTTCGCTCTTCGTCTACGGCCATTTGAATGATGGGGCCACCTCCAGTTGTTGTGGAGTCGCCAAATACGGCAGATGCTACCTTTCCCACAATGTCAGGCACAAAAGATGTGATTGGCGACTGGGAGTGGTTTAGTTTTCGACACTTCCGCGGAGGCTGTCTAGATGGGTTGAGAATTATATCCAAAGCGCGTTTCCCTTGTGCCAAAACGGTGTATGGTGCCGTGGTACTCTCCGTGAGTTGCGCAGGGCACAACGCAATGCTCCCATCGTAGAAATCGTCCAGTTGTGACTGTGCGTCCTTGGCACGTTCACCGCCGTTGTACGCGTCAACTAAAAGGTCGTAGTCGAACTCATAGAGGTTTCCATCTTGCCCCCCTAGAAAGATCCGCCCTGATTCTGTCGCCGTGACAGAAAGAAATGAAATCCAGTCCGAAGGGATGACGAATTTGGTGGGAATCGCCGTGAGTCCTTGATTGTTCTTTCTCACGAGCGCACAGAGCATCGCTTCTTCCTTCGTGGTAACGACCAGACACCATTCTACAACTTCTCGGAAAACACCTGTAAAGGAGCACGAGGACATGAGTCGGTTAGAGCTACAAATTCTGTTTGTAGTGTGAAACTGCAGTTGAAAAAGCATGACTCACCGGGTTTAGGACGCGCCAAGCCGGCGCTGACAATCGGCTGTCGGCTGGGGACCTGAAAATAGAGAAACTCTGCTTCCGAGGAAAGGGAATCATGTGACGCAATTGCACTGTAGGACCAGAGGTAGACGGTGTCGTCGATGGTCATCCACGCCAACTGGGCCTCGGGAAAGAGCCCCATCAGAGTCGATAGCTTGGCCTTGGAGAGTTGTTCCTGCAGAAAGTGAGGCAGCGGGATGGACTGGGAATGCGACCAGCGACCGTCCGAGAAGTAGTGGTGGTTGGGGACCGTGTCTCCGTATTGCGACGCCTGCGACGAGGACGCCGCCGGCGTCGAGAGAATGCGGCGGTAGAGATCTCCGTGCGGACTCGTTTCATCCTTGCGAAGCACTTGCAAAATGGCTTTTCCGGCGTTCTGGAGAGGTGCAAAGTCATCTCCCCAGTACTCGGAAAGCGCCGCAGTGCCGGCGGATGCAGCCTGCGAGCCCGGGGCAGGACCTCGGGCATCCGTGCCGATCAAACTCGCCATCGTCTCGAGGTAGTCTCTTACTCGCGACTCGCGACAATCTCCTCTTACGAGACAGCGACTACGGCCCACTATTCACCAGCAAAATGTTCAAAGGGCACTCCAGCAGCTGCAGCGTTCAATCAATCAACAGATGCCGGTGCCAACGCCAATGCCGATGACAGCGTCGGTCTAACGAGCAGCAATAGAATGATTCGCGCCTTGAATTGGAGGTTCGCAGTGTCTGTGTGGATCGGGCGGCCCTCTCTGCGCGTACCATACCGACCGTGACCGTATGACGTAGAATACCGACCGCAGTTTCGCTCGGTTGACCACGGACTGGCTCGCGCGACGATCTCGCACCTCCGCTCGTTCCAATAGCCCTTCGGGCATGTCCGTTCGCGCCGGAATCCGTCCCCTCTGCTACGGGCCAACCACTGTTTCACCTACTAGTAGCTAGTAGCTAGCTAGTACCCTGAACCATACCTGTCGGGCGGAAAGCTACGACCAGCACAGAAGAAGCAATAGCTCTGAAAGTAGCAGGCCAGCTAACCAGAAGATGCTGATTCTTTTCCTGCAGACGCTACAGTACTGACCATTCGAGAATTGGAGATTGTTGGGGGGGGGACGTAGCTCACGGATTATGATCCGATCGCGTTCGGAGAATGTACACATGTCTTTCATTTCTTGGTGAGACGTTCCAAACGGGGGCGTGTGGTGGGGGAGGGGAGGTATTTGGCAATCCGAGAGAAGTAAGAGTGGCTATGATACCACCCCAGACTTACCTCTACGGCTCTTTAACGAAAGAGCGACGAGTACTAGAGTGCAATTAGCAGGCAAGGAGGGAGGAATCAATCGACTTCCGCCCCTAAGTAGACTACAGGCAATTAAGGGTTTGATTTTTGGTGGGCTATGTACTGCCGGAATGATATTTCGTTGTTCTAGCATTGGCTTGCTAAAGTACACCAAACGAGGTCGTCGCCGCAAGTGTCAGGAGTGATTGTTGTGATCCTTCAAAACGGTGAGACTTGCCCATGTCTTCTCGCCACCTGGACATACGCCCATGTTACTCGTTGTTCTCCCTAGTTCTTCTTGGTTGTGTGACTTGGTCTTCGCAATGGTCGACGATGGCGCAATGAGGGAGAGAAACTGTGTGTCCACGACGATCTGTCTCGAAGATGACATGTCTGCATGTATGTATCGTTCTATTGCCATGCTTGATTTCCGAATCCATTCTCCCAGTCTGTTTCCGAGGGCATGCCCTTCTCGTAGTATCTCTCCGGTTCCCCGAACTGTTTCTTGGTAGTTCGTTCGGCTTGTTTCAGCATCTTCTTTGCATTCTGTACCATTTCGTTGACCCATTCGGCTCGTCTTGGATTTTCCGGCCCATTAGAGGCATCTAGAAATGGTGGGAAGCTGGACCCAGCCACACTACTGGGGAGGCGCTTGGCCGCCCAATACCTTGCTTCGTCTCGGTCTCCTCTGTTGATGCACACTTGCACGATACCAGCCAATGCCCCCACATGCCAGGGCTTGAGTTTCAATAGAATGAGTCTGCATAATTGATATGAATCTTCATATTTGCCTTGCAAATAATAAAGAGTTGCCAGTCGATTGAGGGGTTCGACAAAATAGATTCCATATTCATCAATCAATTGCAACAAACTCGTTTCACAATCTTGCCACGACGTTGGATCCCCCATGAGTTGATCGGCTTGTTGCAATCTAGCCAGTGCCAATCCACCGCGTTCCGAATACCACAACTCCCATAGTCCTTTGATGGCGTCCTCGCCAGTGGAAGCATTTTGCAGTTGGCCCAAGAGGTGAATTTCCGCTTGCCGTCGATCTCGTTCGATTGTCGACAAAGGTGGCAGTGGGGGCAATACGGAATCATCGAGCGGAACGGGTGTTCCTGTCTTGACTGTTTCCTGTTGTTTTCTCCAGTCGTTGGCTGCTTCCTTTAGGAATTTCCGTATACTGAAATCACCCTTGCCAGATGCCTTTGTGCCACTCGACGATGATGACGTTGAATCCCCCGTCGTCTCATCGCCGCCGCTATGAAAGAGTGACTGCAATTGTTTGCGCGCCGAATCCACATCAAATGATCCCTCACCTCCTTCTAGCGACGGATTAATGTCATTGTAGAGTGGGGAGGACTGCACATTCCTTCGATGAAGGAGCGGGGCCACAAAGGCGACGACCGAAACGGAAGATGCCAATAACAATAACAGCAGCCCAACAGCTGAAATATTAGTAGAATTGCAACCACAGAACCTCATGGCGGTAAGTCTCGATTTTTGACTTCTGGGCGGATCCACTCTCTCAATCTTGCCTGATGATGCTGACATGGTTTCAGGGATCTTTCGAAAGGTCGATCGATGTGTTTGCTGATGACGCTTCGAAATTCTGTTCTGGAAGGAATGCAGTCGCAGCGGTATCCTTCGATCACAGAGGCGCGGCGGCCAATAGAATAGAAACGCAGAACACGTCATCGTATCGTGCCCGATGGATCGCGAGTTCTAAAATCGACTAAAACGACCATTCAAAGTCCAGATAGTCATCGATTGCGCGCCGCGCGCGCCAGTTTTCGAGAGAAGCCCAAAATTCAAAAATGAGTTCCTTCGCGCGTGCCAGCAGGTATCCTTTCCACGCAATTTCTACATGCCGTCTGGGCTACTATTGGCGTGATCGAGGGGGCGGGCCTGCACCAAAATCATCGACATCGTCCACAACTTTGTGCATTTTTTGTAGTGACCATGACGGCTACCTGTACAATCTCAAATGCCTTTCAGCATCTCTTGGAGTGCGAGAATTCTCATTCCCCATCAGAGGATGATGCCAGTGACGTCAGTTCCGTAGTCGAAACTTTGGAACGTCAGGGCCGTTTGTGTAGTCAACTCGCACACGCACTCGTTTCTGGTGGCTCCAAACAGAAATCACCATCGTTGCGTGGTGTTCTGGGGGATCAAGCCTCGGCGCTGGGACCTTTTGTAGGTCCCCTCTTGCGAGATCGTGTCGATAGCCAATCGCTTCTGCCTGCAACGCAAGATGTCGCCGCCAATGAAGAAATTCTCGAAGCCAGCACCAATGCGCGAACGTTGACCTTGCCTGCGGTACAAGCGGCGTGGCTGTATGCGCAGGTCTTGAATCTTCCAGGGGCTTTAGGCAGTGGTCTAGTGGATTTAGAGTGGCTGACTGCTTTGACGGCTGTCGTACGTCGATGGTCTCTGGAATGCTGTGGCCGAGAAGACGAACTTGTGACTGGCGTGCCTTCCAAACCGGGGGCTTCTTCTGGCAAGCCGCCGAAATCGCCCACCAAGTCACCGCCCAAGAAAAAGTCTCGTCAAAGCACGTATGACTCCGAAGATAGTGAAGATGAAGAAGACGCCATGAACCTTTTGGAAGGCTCGCAGGAAAATGTGCTTCAGCTTGGTTTGAAAGTGGCCTTGGCTGTGTGTGGTATCCCGCAGCAGAGAGAATTTGCCAGCTGGTCCTTTGAAGCCAGAGAAGTTGTCTTGGACGCTCTGTGTGCCTCGTTTGGCACCACGGCCGCCTTTCAATCCGTCTTGTATTCGTATAAGCAGGAGCCTCAAATCGCAACCAGGATTATTGCCAAGGCTTCAACGGCTCTGCAAGCTTGTTTGACACATGCCAGAACGGAAACATCCAGCACTAGTGGCACTGCCCGTCAACACGAAACGGCTATTCTTGTGATGCGGGGACTCTTGCACTTGCTTCAATTCAAGGAAATTTTGCCAAATGGCGAAAAGGGCAAGGTAGATGCGCATCTTGCCGCTGCCACAGTTTTGCAAGGTTTAATGGAAGGATTCACGAGATCGTCCCTCAATGTTTCAAAAGGTCGCCGATCGTCATTGGGAGAGACTACTAATCATCAGACTCCTTCTAGACGCCGAAGGCGTTCTAGCGGTGGTCTCGTAACGCCCGCTACTGGCAAAACTCCCGGTCGTAGGAGACGTTCCAGTGTCGACGCCCCCGGAACTACCACCGGACAAACACCCCTTTTGTCTCCAGCACTCAAGGGGCGTCGATCTTCCACAGGCACTGTAGGGTTGACACCTTTGTCGTCCTTGCACTCCAAGCCTAGACCAGTCTGGTCGGTGTTTGTGAGCCTGTTGCAAAAGCTCGCCACTACTCAAGGATTGGAGCGAGCGAGTGCTCGTGGTCCGACTGTGGATGCTATTGTCAGCTGCACGCCAGCCCTTCCTTTAGCGGAACGGGCTCATTTCTTGCGGTATTTGCTCAAGTTGGCCAAATCCAAGGTATCATGTCATCGATTGGTAGCTTGCGAATTGTTGGGACGCATCTTGGCCGAAGATTGGTTGTCAACCCACCAAGAAGACAAAGTGGCAGTGGATCGAAACTCGGAATGCTCGGGTCATGGTGGTACTACTCCCGCGCCCGACACGCCAGCTTCCACCGGTAGCGATGAAGATGGTACCGTGGCCTTGCCCGCTGCATTATGGAAAGCCTTGCAAGGGCGCTTAGTGGACAAATTGGCAGCTGTCCGGGCTCGTGCTGCCACATCAATTGAAGCCGCGACGGCTGTACACCCCGAGTGGCTGGACACCGACCTCATGTCTTCGTTGCGCAAACGAGCCTTGAAGGATGAAACGGCGACGGTCCGAAAGGCGGCAGTTCTGGCGCTCAAGCAGGTCTTGTTGTCGGATCCAGGCTTTTTGTCGGATCTATACATTACGACCTTTTGCGAATTGTGTCAAGATGCAAGCCTGTTAGTTCGCAAGGCTGCAGCGGAATCCATTACAAGCCTCTTGGAAACTTATTTAGATCATCCCAGCGTGGGATCCTTGTTGGAGCAGGCATGGTCGACTTGTGTCCTGCCAATGGTGCTGGACGAAGACGTGGCTTCCAAAGCCATTGGAAGCTTGGATCAAGTTGTTATTTCTCCGTTGCTTTGTTCGATAGAGGATGGGGATTTCAATGCTGTGGCACGAGCCGCAGCCTGGCGTCTCTTGGCGCACGTGGCCACTCCGAGTGGGAGTCAGGGGGCCTCCAAGGGTAGCAAACAAGCACTTCATACAGCTCTGCGTCAAATGACCTTGGATGGCCCGGATCGTATCCAGATGCACTTGTGGGAGCATGCCGCCAAGGTGGCGGAAGAGTCTGTGAAAGATCAAGAGACGTCCGAGGCTCAAGTCATGGGTGTCTGGTGTTTGCTGGAGGCTCTACTGCTTTCTGCCGCGTCGTCGAAGCAAGTCAAAGCAATGGTCCAGACTACCAAACGGTCTTCCAAAACGCCTATCTTGGAGACCTTGTGTGGTACTGCTTGGAAAGTTTTGTTGGACCGCTGCTGTCAAACACCTAGTGCTTGGTTGCATGGAACTTTGAGATCTTGTCTCTGCGTGATTTCGCGTCTCGCTCCGGGTTTGGATGAAGAGGCTGCTAGCACCATTCATTCCGAATTGCACCTTGAAATCAAGAGCTTGAGTTTTCCTCCCGAGGTTACGGGGGCTTCCATTCAGGCCTTGTCCGCCATTACGGCTCGTTTGAACGCTTTCAAGGCTAAGGCCAAAGCTGTATGTTCGGATTGGATTCAATCCGTGTATCAAGCCTGCGAAGATGAGATGGCTTTGTTTGTCAAGTTTGTCGAAGTCCGGGGCCCATCGATGGATTGCCAAAAGCGTTTGGTACGAGCCTTGTTTTGCGTGGGCGAATTGTCCATGGTAGGGTTTCGTGCAGACGATGATGAAGTGGACGTCCGCACTGGCAAGAGCGAAGATGAGGATCCACTTCGGGGCATGCATGAAAAACCCACCAAGCGTTTACAAGAACTGGTGCAGACTCTTCTTCCGCCAACTCTGCCGGGGTCCTATCACGCCGCAGTGACGCCCACTTCGATTCGTGCGCATGCGTTTACAGTGTTGGGGAAACTTTGCTTGCGGGATGACATCTTGGCCAAGAATTCTTTGAATCTCTTGGCTCGCGAGCTGCAGACGCCTGTGGCGAACACCAGCCCCGCCGTTCAGAGTAACGCTTTGCTTGTTTTGGGTGATTTGTGTGTTCGTTACACCAACATGGCCGATCGGTACTTGCCTGTCATGGCGTCTTGTCTTCAATCAGGGGCTTCCGATCCGGAAACGAACATGCTCCAAAGCAATACTAATGGATCTGCCATCACACGCAAGCACGCGGTGTTGCTGCTTTCCAGCCTCTTGTTGCAAGACTACATCAAGTGGCGTGGCCTCCTATTTCATCGCTTCCTTGTCGCCTGTTCGGATGAAAATGAAGAGGTTGCAACTTTGGCAGAGAATGTTTTGAGCGGCCCACTTTCCAACCGTAACCCGAAGCTGTTTTTTAATCATTTTGTGGAGGCCTTGTTTGTGTTGAACAAGTGTACCGCGCATCCTATCTATGTTGCCGCTGCCAACCAAGGGGATGGTGGCAGCGGCATTGCCGTTGGCTTTGACGGCATCTATTTGTCTGGGGAGCTAGGCCGACTTCGTCGACGACGCATGTACGAATTTCTCTTGAGCAAATTGAGCGACGAAGAGAAGATTGGAGTGACGGCCCGGCTTGCCAAGGAGGTCTTGGGGGAGGCGGTCAGTAGTGAAGGCGATTTGGGCAAGGTTTGCCAAATGAAGAATCAAGATTTCGGTCCCAAAATGCTGAGTGCCTGGAATGTCGTGACCGACGCCTTTGCGATTTTGACGAGCAGGGGTATCAAAGTGGGCAAGATTCAAGACGATGATCTGATGGACGATCCCAACGTACCCAATCCAAGTCGTCAAGTTTCCATGGCCAAGAACCGCTTGCTCTCCAAGATTAGTCGAAAACAGTTGATTGAGATTGTCCTTCCCATTTTGTGCAATCTCAAGACCAAGCTTCAGTCAAGCTGTTCGCCGCTTCTCAAGGATCTCATGACCTATCTTCTTGATATCTTCCAGGCATACAAAACGGAAGTAAAGGAATTTCTGGCAAATGATCCTACTTTGTTGCAAGAGATCGAGTACGATGCTCGTCAACATGCCGCCAATATTGCGAATGAGGCCTACTCGTAGTGTGTGTACATCAAACCTTTTAACATATGAACGCTTATTATTCTATACTTGTTTCTAATTGCCCGTCCTTTCTTGTCGAAGTACTTGCGAATGCTCCCTTACCAAGGAATGAATGGCACCAATCATGAGTTGTGTATTGGATCCCACCGGATCGGTCGTAATGACTGGAATCTTAATCGACAAGTCCTCAATGGCTTGTCGGACAATGGTGGGAATGTCTTGCATCACGTGCCGACCCGGACTCAAAAAGTAGGGATGACATACAATTTCATCGACACCATGATCCAACAAGGCTTGCAGTCCCTCTGGAATACTAGGATTCGCAATTTCCATGTGCGCCGCCTTGACGACAATCTGACTAGTAGAAGTTTGTACCGAGGAACTGCCGCTGCTGCCGCCCATTGCCATTTGATAAAGTTCCGCCAAGTGATGAAGCCGGGCATTGCTTTCCGGATTACGAGATCCGTGATCCATGAGCAAGATTCCAATTGTTTTTGGAGCGCTTCCTGGCACAGTATTTCCACTCATAACCTCACTGTTCAGTTTCAATGGATTGTATCGATCGTCCTCCTCCAATGCCTTGGTCTTGGTGTTTGTAATTCCATTCGGATAGGAATGTGGGCTTAATAACGGATCAAAGTAATCGAACAGATCATCCTCTTCTCCCTCGCGACTCTTCCAACGCAAACTGTCGTCCTCGTTTGGCAATGGTTGTTGTTTTTGAGCCATGTAGTCAATGCCAAAGGGATTCTTCAAAGCTGACGGCGGTGGCGGAGGAACGGCGTTGACTGGTTTCTCGTCGGGAGAAATTCCATTGGGATACGCATGTGGACTCAATAGAGGGTCGAAATACTCAAAGAGATCAGGCTGTTGGTCGTCGTTTGCGGCTTGCTTTAGTCGTGTAGTAGCGGTCGACGACCAAGGCGAAGGAGAAAGGGAAGAAAATGCCCATGCTGTTCTGGGCGAGAGCAGGAGGATGCCCGTGCAGGACAAAAGTGCAAAGAGCAAAGTAGAGGAGCGGCAAGTTCGAGATATCATGATGGGGGGGGATACATTGTCTTGTGAGAGAATGAATCACAAGCTGCACGGCGGCTATCAAAGATATCAATGCTTCCGCCATGGTGAGGTGGTTCAGAGTGCCTTTCTGCATTTTGGCATTTGGGGATATTCCCTCTTCTCTGATTCCCCTTTATCCTTTTTCTCCTCCAACTACCCTTTCAGCCTAAAGTCGGTTGGAAAGGCCTCTCATTCCGGCTATTTTTGACGTGTGTGGATTATCATTTCCCACTTTCCTTCTCTTTCACCAAGCAAGCGAAATTGGTGGTTTCGGGAGTTTGATAGAATCTTCTTGGGCCATGCAGTACCTCGGGCATTGTGACCGAGGCTGCCTACCTATGGTCCGAGGGTATGAACCCAGGACGTCTACCTATAGACCCTAGTCCGGAGTCATCGCCTCCGGATCTTGAAGTAGTAGGTTGAGGAGCCCCTCAACGAGCTCGGTCCTCTACGAGGAACGCGTCAAGGTCAAGGATTATGCGACTCACAAGCTCGAAGTGTTGATGGACGATGGTACGCAACACCCCATCTTCGACAGCAGCAAAGGCATCGAAGGCCTCTCCTACGTCTACGATGAATTCATTCGTTGCGGTGAGCGTCTTCAGTTTGACGACGCCGACGTTGGAGATTACTTCGAGTACTTCCCTGATGTCCTTGACGCGAATGCTCGTCGCAAATGGGAAAACCAAGTTCCCGCGATCCCCGATGCAGATCGCACACGCCAACGCTTTGATACGGAGTTCAAGGACTTTGTTTCGCATTACGCCGTCCCACTCGACTTCTCGCGTTGCGAAGTCAAACTTGAAGCCTAGTTCTCGCAAGAGGTCTCGGCCTATGATCATGTCATAGTTGCCAAGGTCGGATGTCACCTGGAAGACCCATTCGATCACCCTATTGGCATGAAATTCCGGAAGTTTAAACTGGATTTTCACTTCGCGGTGTGTCTCAACGACACCTCCAGCTGTCGTGAAGGTGGTTCTCGATGGTGTCATCCTGACACGTAGTTTCTTGACATGCTTCTCAGAGATCAGTCCTCGTGATGCTCCGGTGTCTAGTAGCGTCGTCAACGCTGCCGCTTTGGCCTTGCCTAAGCGCGTGTTAATTTGCGCGAAACAATACGGAATTTCGTCTGGCGCGGTTTTCTGTCGTTTTGGTGAGCTCCGGTTGTACAGTCGTGTTATCGCGTGCGATTCCGCCGCGATACGGTAATTAATGCATTGGTCCAACGAGGCGAAGATCTTGCCCGGCTCGGATGGTAAATAGGCAGATGGGCACGCGTGTCGTGCCCCATCGCGTTGCTCGTGGAAAACGAAAACTTCGTCACATCCGCAATTTTTGCGTTTCCCAACTACTCTTTCAGAGACTTTGTAATAGGATAACGCATTCTTATCATCATGCATTAAACTAGATTTTTCGTGTACAACTCGCTCACACCTTCAGTTTTCATTGTCGCTAGCGACAAGGTTAGCCAAGAGTTCATCCACATTGAAGTTTTCTTCATCAGGTGGATCAACCGCCTTGCGCTTGCGTTCGTCCTTGACCGCATCTTTGACCATGTTCTGGATCATGGCATGCAGTTCTTCTTTCTTGTTGGCGCTGCCATCGTCACGAACCCAAGTGCGGTTACCGTAACGAGGCTTCTTGTCGCCATTCTTGATGAAGTTTCCATGGGCGGAAGCCATCTTCTGGGCCTGCGCCAACACCATCTTACAGTCCCCGGTGTTGTGGGACCAGTTGGGGCCATGGTAGGCACATTTAAAGGGAGGAGTCTTATCGTTGTGGCCGCGCTTAGCAGCGGGCTTTGAGTGATCCATTCGCGGGTCTTGCTTCCCCTTCGGAGGATGGGCGCCATCTGGCTTTTGCTTTCGGACGTGATTCGCTTCATGCAACTTTTCAGTGAATTCGAGGCGCTTGCAGAACTGGGTAAACTCGTCCAAACTGTGCTCAATCGGCTCAAAACCTTGCAGGATCATCTGTTGACGCCAACTAGCGGGAATGGCAAACTCCGCATGCTCAATAATCTCATCCTTGGGTAGTTTGTTTCTGTCGCCACACGTAGTATCAAACAACGACAAATAATGGTTGAGCTGCTGGAAGCGACTGATGTACTCCTTCATGGTCATTTCGGGAGGCTTGCGACACAAACGGCGCATGTAACGTTTCTGAGTTTGGAGTGCTCGAGCCGGAAGAACGTAGTTGGTGACTCCTTGGAGGGTCGCCTTGAGATTTGCAATCGTCTCGTTTCCAGCGGCCGCTGCGGCCTCTTCGAACCTAGCGAGAGCCTTTCCGATGAGGATACGGCGGTAAAACTCGTACCTCTGAGGACCAGTGGTCAAGTTCTGACCCTTGATCACTTTTTCGGCCTTGTCTTGCAAGCGAAACCAGGTCTCAGCCGACTCGTCACTGTTAAAAGGCAAGATCGAGAGTTCAAATTGAGTCGAGTTTGGATCATCGGGAATGTTGCAGCACTTGAAGGTCACGAGCTTCTTTTTGTTCACGATTTTTTCCGGTTCACGTTGGATGGGGATTGGAGCGCGTTGAAAACCCCTTTTTCATGTCGTTCCGAGGGATAGCGGCGACGGCCGCGATGGTTGCGTTACAAAGCTTCATCTTGAGAGTAGTTTAGTCTTGATCACGACGATTGTCGTGGAGTGTTAACACTATGCACTACGTCGTTTGTAGGATCGAAATAGTTGTGGAAATTATGACTAGATTAAAAACTAGATGTATTTCTCATGCAAGCTGTCTCGTAGCCTCGCGTTGCCTTGGTAAACTTGAGACCTTTGACACGTATCGACACAATCCGAACAGGATGTCGACCTGTCTTTGTAGTAGACTAGCTACGACGTTCCACTAGGGTTCTTTGGAAGTCGTCAGCTACTCTGGAATAAAGTATAGTAATTCCAATGTCATCGAGGTGCCAGATCTTTAGGTGGCATTGACACTAGGATCTCATCGGCATACGACTAGCTGGAGTCGATGCGCGATGCTTGCGTCATACAACGTCACGGCGTCGGTGACGTCAATAGGTAATGGGCCTTGTCCGACGATGTCCGAGACCGGCCTGGCGTCCGCGTCCGCGTCCGCGTCCGCGCGCAACGCACTCGTCATGCTACGTCATCACACATGATGTCACACATGACTAATTAGACTAATAATTTTGGACTACAACCATTCGAAGGAGTCGACGTGCAAAGCAGTGTACTGCACCAGCAGCCCTTTCTACCGCAGAGGCAGCAACAGTAACGGGAATTCGCCGGGCGGCCACGGAGGCGCTCGGAACCATAACGCCGGCCATGGAGGTGGCCGTGGAAATGGGCAACAGAACAATTTTTCTTACTACGCCCAAGGCCAGGGGTCGGAGAACCCAGCGCCAACTACAAACGGTACCTCGCCTATGATCAGGGTAGCAACAACACTACTACTAGTGATAACAATTGCGTCCACTGGGGGAACAGCTGACGGGATGTGCCCATCCAGTGCGACGTCGAGGACGAATTAGATGAAACAATTAACAAGACCATCGGTCTTTCTCCGTCCCTCGACTCTCATTGGATGCAAGGCGCGTACTTTGCAGCTGACACTTCTTCTTCTCCTACAGGACAAGAGTACCGCCCTGAGAGGACTCCAGCTCCCATGACATTCATCATGGCCAACACGATCAACGGGCACACTTCACGGCGACTCCTTCAAGTTCTGTTGGATTCCGGCAGCGACGGAACCATGGCGCATTCTCCCTCGAGGATGTGTGCCCTCGTTGGGGTCGCGAGAGTCTACGTCAACTACCATTGCCGGGACGTTTACGTCCAAATGCTACGTTTGTTTGCACGAGATAATTCTCCCCGAATTCGACCAAAGCAAGAAGATCGACGGGCAAGGCGCTTTTACCTTTGGTGGCGATTGCCCTTATGATCTCATTCTTGGCCACGATTTCCTGCGGAAGGCCGGAATGAAGTTCGACTTCGAAAAGAACACTGTCACCTGGATGGATGTTAAAGTCCAGATGCGCTACGCCAATGGCAAAATCCATGACAGGATTCTCGATGGTGCTGACGTCACCTACGAACAGGACCCTCTCGAATGAGCCGATGGCTTTACCACGATCCTCAACGCTAAGTATGAGAGCCATTCTCCGGAAGAAGTGGCCAGCAAACAAAGGCATCTCACCCCTGCTCAACGCGAGGATATTAGGCGCCTTGTGGCGAAATACTCGCGGCTGTTCTCGAACAAACTGCGAAAGTACCCGCATCGGCAATTCTCTCTCGAGATGGAACCGGGCGCTCGCCCCGTTCACGCTCGACCTTTCACCATTTCACGAGCACACGAGGACGTATTCAAGAAGGAGCTAAATTACCTGTGTGACATTGGCGTTCTACGCCCCGTCGGCGCAACGGATTGGGCTTCGCCGACGATCATCATCCCCAAAAAGGATGGTCGAGTTCGCTGGGTTTCGGACTTTTGAGAGCTAAACAAGGTAATCAAGCGGCACATCTACCCACTGCCGCGTATCAACGAGGTTCTTAAACGATGAACAAGGTACGAATTCTTTACCAAGTAATAGTAAATATTCGTCGCCTAAGAAAGGAGATGTATTTAGGACAAGGAAATAATTCAGACCATGGGTATCGAGGAGTCGTAGCTTGCCAAGACTTGGGACGCCTAGTTACAGGCGACGCTATCGGCGAATCGACATATTCGAATAAATAAATATATGCGCGTTATTTACGCGTGGGGAAAGTTGTTCACAAAATGAACGACCGGTTGCAAATATTTGAAAGACGAAAATCTTTCCTCTCGTCAATCTTGTTGTTGGAAGTCAATCTAATGTGACAAACCGAAACGGACTACTGGCAGACAGTTCTGCGAGCGGCGGCTGCAGCGCAGTCACGGGCACGACAATGGCGGTTTGGAACAAAAAACGTCCGACAAAGCAGCTTTCTTGGAAGGCAAATTCTAGATGAGTCCTTCACAACCGGTACAATCATCCATTCATTGAGTACCTTTGAATGAGCCGGAGAGATGTCTCCATGGTCATTGTTTGCTTTGATTCCACAACATGAGAAAAACCATCAAAACCGATTCGGGGGGTGTTCGGGCGATTTTCAGTATTTTTCGTAAAAAGCGCGTGATTTACCCGAATTTTCTAAGTAATATCGGCAGCTTTTTCATCGTGAGGATTTCTTATATTTTGCTCTTCACTTCGAACCCTTGAGGCGCCGGCAGGGCCCCTACCCCACCGCGCTATCGTTTTTCATGGTCTCCCCCGGGAGAGCCACGGACCATTATCGAGAATCTACACCCACTGCTTGGCAGACGCAATTCGTACTGCGGGATACGACTGCACTACGTCGTTTGTAGGATCGAAATAGTTGAGAAAATTGTGACTAGCTTTACGAATAACCTTTTTCATCATACAAAGTTGTCTCGTAGCCTCTCGTAGTTCTAGTAGAGTCGAGACATTGACATGCATCGACAAGAATCCGAACAGGAGGTTGATGCATCTTGTAGTAGACTAGCTACGACGCTCCACTAGGGTTCCTTGGACGTTGTCAGCTACTCTGGAATAAAGTATAGTTACCTCAATGTCATCGAGGTGCCAGATCTTAGGTGGCATTGACACTAGGATCTCATCGGCATACGACTAGCTGGAGTCGATGCGTGATGCTTGCGTCATACAACGTCACGTCGTCGGTGACGTCAATAGGTAATGGGCCTTGTCCGACGATGTCCGAGACCGGCCTGGCGTCCGCGTCCGAGCGCAACGCATTCGTCATGCTACGTCATCACGTATGATGTCACACATGACTAATTAGACTAATAGCTATGGACTACAATCATTCGAAGGAGTCGACGTGCAAAGCAGTGTACTGCACCCGCCCCCATGACGGAGGGACAGGACTTAAATATGATAGGGATGTATGTTACGAATGTTCCAAGTCTGAGTAACTGCACCCTTCTGGATACGTACTGTACCGTTGTCATTCACGGCGACTATTGGATACGGACCATCGTAGGGGTTAGCACCGAACTTACGTTGTTGGTCCTGCTTGATCATGATCTGTTGGCTTACGCGATACTCATACGGTAATCGCGTTTTATTTTCTGCCGCATTGTTCTTCGCAATGCGCTGCATCTTGCGCTCACGGATGAGCTTCCAGTTAGCTTCGAAGCGGGTGTTGAGAATAGCATCTCTACCGAATACTAGTTGCATCGGCGTAGCCTGTAGCGTAGTGTGGTATGTCGTGCGAACGGCGAACATCACGGCTGCCAGGATTCCATCGAGTCCGACTGTATCGTCTGAGTGCTGCAGTTCAAACGTACGATTGGTGTACTCGTTCGAGTATTGCGTTCGCCTGCGGATTCCTCGCAGTGATTGGGCGCGCAAGCACGCCGTAGTCTTCCTTGACCATTCGCCGGAATTCTCCCATGAACTCCGTACCGCGGTCGTAAATAACTTGTTGTGGCCATGGGTATCTCGTGAACCACGTCTTTTTGGCCAATTTGGCGATACTAAAAGCCTCTTTGTTGGGCACGCGAACCATCTCGAACCAGCCAGTTGCCGGGTCAATCATGGTAAGGCACCAAAGCTCGAGTTGTTTTTGTTTACCCTTATGTCGTTTACCCTGGTTGATCGAATAAGGGCCTATTAGGTCGACACAGAGAATTTCCCAAGGTTCGCTCTCGGGTTCCTTAATTGGCAGGTGCCCATACTTAAGGGTCTTGCGCTTTGTTAATTGGCACAACCTGCATTTCTTGCAGATGTCGACAACATCGGTTCGCAGTCCTTTCCAGTAGAAGTGCTGCCGAATCGTGTGCTCCGTTCGCGTCTCGCCCGGATGACATAGTGTCTCGTGGTACCACTCAACGCATCGACGTTGGAGTGACTGCGGAATAACTATCTTACTATCTCTAACTACTAGAGGACGTTTCTTACCGCCCCCACGAAAAACCTTTACACTATATCTACTGTCCGACGCTGCCTTCTGGAGAAGCGCGGTATCTTTGCGTTGATGTCGCATAATGTACTTGTAGGTAAGGGGGAAGATGCTTTCGGGTAGCCCGTCGCCCCCAAAGTACTCTGCGAAGTTGGCCTCGGTAAAGGGCTTTTCGTCCTTCGACTAAGAGCGTCCGCTACTACGTTCGTCTCACCTCTAACGTAGACTAGTTCGGGACCATACTCTTCGAGGATGAGTCGCCAACGCATAACGCATTCAGTATTAAAGTTTTTATAGGTTAGATTCTTGTGGTCCGTGTAGACGCGAATCTGTTGACCCAGGAGAATCGTACGAAACTCCTTGAGTGTTTCTACAATAGCTAGTAGTTCGCGCTCGGTAGTAGTATACCGCGTAGTGGGAATGGCTTCCTCTTAATTCGCTTGTTGAGTTCGCGAAAGTCGTTGATGAAACGTACCGTCTTGTCCTTCTTTGGGATAATGAACGACGGTGCCGCCCACTCGGAGCGGTTAACTTTCTTTAGTACGCCGACTGCACAGAGGCGATCGACCTCGTCGCGTAGCATCTGTTCATATGCCTTCGGCACTGGATATGGCCTCACATGATATGGCGTGACATTTGGCTTTAGTTCAATATCATAGGGCTCGCCTTTCCACGTGCCGAGCGTGCCGTCAAAGAGCGTCTCTTGTTTCTGAAGAAGCGTCTTGAGTGCGGATTTATCTTCTTCCGACAGATGCTCCATCTCGGAGATTTTCTGCGGAATGTCCGCTGGGGCATATTTAGCGTCTAATATCTGCTTAATGGACTTGGCACGGCCATCTGCATCAGCCTGCCAAGCGTCTTCGTCGGGCATCTCGCCAAATATTTTCATTGCGATAGCTGCCGAGTCCCACTCGACTTCCCGCATTGCAAAGTCGAACTTGAAGCCTAGTTCTCGCGTGTCGCTCGCGTCGGTGTGTATATCAAACGGTAAATGAAAGTTCGGGTAAGTCAGGAGAACTTCCTTACTTATTATTTTCTTCATCGTGTCAAATGCATTTTGGTGCGCGCCGGTCCACTCCCACTTAGCCGTTTTTGACGTAAGTGATGCAAGCGGGGCGAGGATGTGCGATCGGCGCACCCACATATCGCGGTAATAATTTACGATACCGATGAAAGCGCGTAGTTCCTTTTTATTGCGCGGTGCGAGCATGGATTGAATTGCTTGCACTTTATTTGCTACGGGTTGGATACCGTCACGGGTAATCCAGTAGCCAAGGTATTCGAGCTCCGCTTTCGCGAAGAAGGACTTCTTGATGTTCACCTTGAGTCCCGTGTCTTTCAGACGTTGTAATACCACGTCGAGTTTCTCTAGGTGGTCTAGGTAACTACCTTTAGTGAGTACTAGAAGGTCGTCTATGTACGTACGTATGTACTCTAGGTCCGCGAACAGCGACGACATCTTTTCTTGAAAGATATCGGGGCTATTGCTGAGTCCCATAGGTAGTCGTTGCATCTCATATTTTCCCCACGGGAAGACGAGAGTGCAAAGTTTCTTTGCATTTGGGCTAAATTCCACATGGTAGTAGCCCATGTTGAGGTCTAAACTAGTAGCGTACTGAAAACCCTCTAGCTTTAACAGTAGCTCTTGTATCTTTGGTAGTGGGAATGGCTTCCTCTTAATTCGCTTGTTGAGTTCGCGAAAGTCGTTGATGAAACGTACCGTCTTGTCCTTCTTTGGGATAATGAACGACGGTGCCGCCCACTCGGAGCGGTTAACTTTCTTTAGTACGCCGACTGCACAGAGGCGATCGACCTCGTCGCGTAGCGTCTGTTCATATGCCTTCGGCACTGGATATGGCCTCACATGATATGGCGTGACATTTGGCTTTAGTTCAATATCATAGGGCTCGCCTTTCCACGTGCCGAGCGTGCCGTCAAAGAGCGTCTCTTGTTTCTGAAGAAGCGTCTTGAGTGCGGATTTATCTTCTTCTGACAGATGGTCCATCTCGGAGATTTTCTGCGGAATGTCCGCTGGGGCATATTTAGCGTCTAATATCTGCTTAATGGACTTGGCACGGCCATCTGCATCAGCCTGCCAAGCGTCTTCGTCGGGCATCTCGCCAAATATTTTCATTGCGATAGCTGCCGAGTCCCTCTCGACTTCCCGCGTTGCGAAGTCGAACTTGAAGCCTAGTTCTCGCAAGAGGTCTTGGCCTATGATCATGTCATAGTTGCCAAGGTCGGATGTCACCTGGAAGACCCATTCGATCACCCTATTGGCATGAAATTCCGGAAGTTTGAATTGGATTCTCACTTCTCGGTGTGTCTCGGCGACACCTCCAGCTCTCGTGAAGGTTGTTCTCGATGGTGTCGTCCTGACACGTAGTTTCTTGACATGCTTCTCGGAGATCAGTCCTCGTGATGCTCCGGTGTCTAGTAGCGTCGTCAACGCTGCCGCTTTGGCCTTGCCTAGGCGCGTGTTAATTTGCGCGAAACAATACGGAATTTCGTCTGGCGCGGTTTTCTGTCGTTTTGGTGAGCTCCGGTTGTACAGTCGTGTTATCGCGTGTGATTCCGCCGCGCCGCGATACGGTAACTAATGCATTGGTCCAACGAGGCGAAGATCTTGCCCGGCTCGGATGGTAAATAGGCAGATGGGCACGTGTGTCGTGCCCCATCGCGTTGCTCGTGGAAAACGAAAACTTCGTCACATCCGCAATTTTTGCGTTTCCCAACTACTCTTTCAGAGACTTTGTAATAGGATAACGCATTCTTATCATCATGCATTAAACTAGATTTTTCGTGTACAACTCGCTCACACCTTCAGTTTTCATTGTCGCTAGCGACAAGGTTAGCCAAGAGTTCATCCACATTGAAGTTTTCTTCATCAGGTGGATCAACCGCCTTGCGCTTGCGTTCGTCCTTGACCGCATCTTTGACCATGTTCTGGATCATGGCATGCAGTTCTTCTTTCTTGTTGGCGCCGCCATCGTCACGAACCCAAGTGCGGTTACCGTAACGAGGATTCTTGTCGCCATTCTTGATGAAGTTTCCATGGGCGGAAGCCATCTTCTGGGCCTGCGCCAACACCATCTTACAGTCCCCGGTGTTGTGGGACCAGTTGGGGCCATGGTAGGCACATTTAAAGGGAGGAGTCTTATCGTTGTGGCCGCGTTTAGCAGCGGGCTTTGAGTGATCCATTCGCGGGTCTCGCTTCCCCTTCGGAGGATGGGCGCCATCTGGCTTTTGCTTTCGGACGTGATTCGCTTCATGCAACTTTTCAGTGAATTCGAGGCGCTCGCAGAACTGGGTGAACTCGTCCAAACTGTGCTCAATCGGCTCAAAACCTTGCAGGATCATCTGTTGACGCCAACTAGCGGGAATGGCAAACTCCGCATGTTCGATAATCTCGTCCTTGGGTAGTTTGTTTCTGTCGCCACACGTAGTATCAAACAACGACAAATAATGGTTGAGCTGCTGGAAGCGACTGATGTACTCCTTCATGGTCATTTCGGGAGGCTTGCGACACAAACGGCGCATGTAGCATTTCTGAGTCTGGAGTGCTCTAGCCGGGAGAACGTAGTTGGTGACTCCATCTGGACCCCGGAATTTGGAATCTACCATATTCCTGTACGGCATTTTATGCCCTCCTGAAGTGCTCCGACTATAAATACAATTTATTGATTTGGACGTGTTAAAATTATTTATTTAAACCCAACGGTCAATGAACTCCTATTTAAATATATTTTATTGTCACGAAAGTCTTTCGGAGGGCTCTACCAGTCAATGGTTTTAAATTTACAGTCAACCGACCCTTTTTTAATCTTTTGAATTGGAACATTGCCACCTGCCACTCCCGTATGGCACTGCATCAACCTAAGGTAGAACTCTACATCTCTTGCCTCACATAACGCCTCTCTCCAGTAGTTAGCCCAACTGTTGCCCCCATCCATGCATCTCTAACTTAACTCCACGATACTCAACCCAACACCGAATTGAGTAGAAACACACATCACCTTGAGCACCCCGCCACTAGCACATGCTATCTTAGGATACAGACAACTCGTTTTGCTAAGTGAACTCTTTACTACCACTTATACCGCAATTACAGGGAAATCAAACAACTCATTAAACTCAGCCTCATTGATCACAGGGCGATCATCAGCACCACTGTCATCCTCCTCCTGAGACCGGGAAAGAACGTTGATTTGTCGGTAGGCCTTGTTGAACTTCTTGTACAGGTCCTCATCCTTGACAATCTCCTTTTTGATCCTCAGCATGTCCTGCGTGACTCTGTCAGACCAGCCACGGAATGACCTTTCAGTCCCTTGCTTGCTTGTATAAACTCTTGTATCCTTCAAAAGTTTACGACGCTTGCTCTTTCTCTCTTTGTCATCCATCCGGCGACCAGCAGCACTCTTTAGTCTCTTCCAGGCATCTGATGCCTGTTTGTAGTCCTCAGACAAACGTGCCGTTTCTCTGATATTCCGCTGCCAGGCCAAGAATGCATCTTTCATCTCTGTATATGCCGCCATGCTGGCACCTCCTTCATCCCCCTGTTGGTCCACCACAGCTCCACTCCGCAAATAGAACTTGTCTTGTAGTAGGTCACTGCTACCAGGGGCAATGTCAATGAAAATCTCATTGAGCAGATACTCAACCAGTGATGTTCCTGATGCTGGGAGATCCCCCTCCTTGTCGTAGTCAGTTTTCAAGTTCTCATCTTCCTCCTTTGCTTTGAGGATCCATGCCAGGTAGTTGTTCTTGAGGAGGCATAGCGCAAAAGCCTCGTTCAACGCAGAAGTCATCGGGCTATCAGTGGCAGTCCCTTTCTTTACCACGCGTTTCCACTCTTCATCTCCAATAGCAGCTCGAAGGAAGTAAGTGTAGAACACATAGTACCACTGTGGCTGTTGCAGGCGGCATTCAAAAACTTCCCAACATGGAAGAATAACATCATTCTCAACACAGACTTTACACATATCTTATTGCACGTACAAGCTGTGAGTCATATATTCGCCATGGTGCACCACACACACTTCCCCCAACCACCTTACCATTAAATCTATTCTGCATGACAGTATAGACACCACTGCGTCGCACTGCCAAACCCTTTGCAACCACATTCTTCCGAACGCTTTGCTGCCACAACATATCAAAGTATAGGTTTTTTGCTTCATCCGTTCTTGCTCCCTTCACACCCAAAAGTGCAGCGGCACACTCGTCCTTGAACTTCGTGAAAACTGCCCCGCCCTTTGCAAGTTCAACATCTTTGCCACGGTAGAGAAACTTCATTCCCTGGAACAACACTTCTTTCACCCACTTACTCATTCGCAACAGATCCCCCTCAACGAATCTCTGCAATCCTTGCTCTTGTGCAGCAGCCGCCTCACCAGCAAGAGGCTGCATGTTCGGACCCTCGTTTTCCATTGTCGGGACTTCCAAACAAAACTTTATGTTTCACGAGTGTGCAATCTCTGCCAAAGTACCAGGAGGATATTCAAGGTGGGAGCACGCGCCGCCCCTACGACTCGAAAAATTCGAATCGCAAAACTGAGCCTGCCCCCCCTCAAAATGGACGTTACTCGCGCCGGCCGGGTGCACTTCCAACGGCATGCCAATGATTGCCGGCAGGCCTCCATTGACTCCCAGCCCAGTCAATTGACTCATACCAAACTTCGTTTGTTTCATTTTCTTTTCCAGTGATTGTAACCTTATGGAATGGCTCGAAAACGCAATCGCAAGCATCATGTCGAAGCTGAAAGGGCTAGGTGCAAACTACACCAAAACATCCACCGCACGGCCCTAGCTTCTGTAGACAATCTACCCAACCAAAGCCTCGAGGCAGCAGAGTCAGACTTCATGGATTACAGCTTCCTTGGCAATAGCGGAGAGTGCGACGAAGTAGACGACAATGATGCAGCTCCGGTTTATTCCTCAAGCGAAGATCATTCCAACAGTAATGGGCAAACTACGACAGAGGCGGATAGTGAGGACGATTCCTCCCTAGCAAACAACGACACCACTCAGCCAGCTACCTTACCTGAGTATCACCACGATGACGAACAGTCGATGATCAGGGAGGCAATCTCCATCACATCCACAGCTTCTGATCCTTCCACCTCCAAGCTCACTACCGAGGACCATGCTATGGTCGAGATTTTCCAACTTGCCCAAACACAAGGTGTATCACTCGAATTCGTTGATAACATTTTCATTGTCATTCGCAAGTTTGCCAAGATTGGTTTCAACCCTTTGAAGGCCCCTCGTAGATCCACATTCCTAGCCAACCTCCGCAAGAAACTTGGTCGCTCTGCTCCTCCAACTCCGACTGTGGTTTCTGTACCCAACGCTCCCACTGTTCCTGTATTTTCCATCCTTGAACAGATTAAGGACCTGATTGGCTCCCGCTGCTTTCAAACGCCAGACAATCTTTGCATCAACACATCTAACCAGCACAATATGTTTGGCCGATATATTCCACCACCAACAGAGGGATTGTCAGAGGTTCTTAGCGGTCGATGGTACACTCAAACTTACCAGGAAAGAGTCAGGGATGAAGCCAACGAATGGCTTTTCCCTCTCATATTCTATAACGATAAAACTGGAACTGACGCATACCAGCGATACCCCTTGGAACCACTCATGTTCACTACTGCTGTTCTTCGTAGGGAGACACGAGAGCTTACCACTGCTTGGCGTCACCTTGGGTTCATTGCTCCACCCTCAGACGACTCCTCCAAGGCCGAACAATCTCTCCAAATATATCACAACTGCTTGGCTGTGCTGTTTGGAGAATTGAAGGAGCTGCAGCAGTCCCCGCCATGGGTTGACATCACCATCAACGGCACAGTGCACCGCCGCAAGCTGATCCTTGAAGTAGCTTTCGTCATGGGTGATCAGTTATCCCAAGATCGCCACTGTGGTAGGCGGCCGATAAACGGCGGTGGTGCAGGCCGGATCCATAGGAGATGTATGTGCAGCTGTCTAGATGCATCCAATCCCGAGCATCTTTGCCAGCCGGTAGATCCCGAGCAGATATCACGTTTGTGTCAGCTAGTTTGGCTTGGGGAGACAAAAGACGAGAGAACGGCCATAGCAGAAAGCTTCGTGCCTCCCAACGCTGTCTCCCGGCGCCAAAAACTTGCAAAAACAAACAACGCCTTGAAGGTCCTGGTATCCACAGCAAGGCTTGTCCTCGAGCGAGTCTACTCCACGTACCCAATTAAGAACGCCTGGAATGCCCTCTCATTCGGTGCCAACAAGCATGGGATCTGGCGTGCCACCCTAGACGACCCAATGCACTACTCAGACTCGGGTGGCTTTCTTTACCTTGCACAAGTAGGCTTCTTAGGCCTCACAGATGGCGAAAGAAAATTAGTAGAAAGGTCGATACGCGATCTTTTCAAAGGTAATCGCTCGAGTGTACGTGAGGATATGCCACGCAATAAGTGCTCTCCTGGCTTTTCACGCACGACTCTCCTTACCTCATCGGAAAAGGTGTGGTTGATCTTTGCCCTTCACGTCTCCCTTGGCCTTGAGCCAGTGAACAAACTTTACGAGGCTGCCATAGGCCGGCAGCAGGCGAAGTACTGTAGTCTACCAACGGAAGAGCTCCCCAAACGCAATGACGTGTACTTCTTTTCGGACCAGCGTACTTCCACTAGTACCACAGAGAGTCAAGTAAAAAAAGACGGCACTCATTCCAATAAGAGGAAGGATGCGTGGATGCGGTAATCCAATGAACTTCGATGCTGGGAAAGGGGAACGAGGACTGAAATTCTGGGCAAAGCTGGCATCGGCCACTGCACAAAAGCTGGGAGTCGAAACATTCACAGAGCAGACAGCCAGCCGAGTTGCTGACGCCTTGCTACTGCAGAAGGCCTCAGACATGTTGTCGCCTGCTGCTGGGCAAACAGAAGCCAATTCTGAAGGTCAGCCAAAAAGTAAGATGACTCGAACGGTAGCCCACTTCTGCTACTCCATTCAAAACCGACAACTTCTTGCATTTGATAGGAAAGGAAATAGGGTAGCCACTGACAACACTCTCCATCCTCAACTACATAAAGCTCTCGCAGACTTCGAAGAGGCAGACAATCCGGTCGAGATATGGAAGGAGGCTTCCGTCCAAGTCGGCGACGGCGTGCATAAATATGTGAGGGCCTCCTCATGCTTTGACAAGTTCGGGTCGATGTATGACTGGGTTCTTGTCCAATGGAAGCCCGATAGCCCAGAATCCTGCACTCCAGCAAAGGTCCTCTTATTGTACAAGGATTCGGCCGGAAGTCTTTCGGCACTCGTTCATTCTACAGAATGGAGGGACGACCAACTGCTTGCGGAGGCAACAAAGCTGACCTCTAGATGGATGCTGAAGTTCCAAAACAGTGGCTGGCCGTCCATTTACAAAATTGGATTAGACAACATATACGACGTGATATACGTGTTGGAACATATGAAGTATCCCATCTTACCCGGATGCATTGCCAGCGTAGCTTATCAAAAGAAGCATACCATAGAATACTGTCTGCCTCGGTACCAGTGGTCGGAGGTTTTTGTGGAGGAGATTGAGTGTGACCAGACAAGTTAGTATAAAATCAGTACATCACATATTTATCAAGCAACCACCGAAGATAATTTCTTACCGGTATTGATCTAGTTAATCTACTGCTTAAAGTGTATTTCGGAATCGAATGGGCACGCGCTTCCACTGGTGCATTCCATATTCCAACATCCAGCTGCAGCCAAACTCATCGAGGCGGAAGAGGTGCTGCCCCCTGATGAAGATATCGAACTTTGTCAGCAGCCGCCCATCAATGCTCTCACACAACATGACTTCTAGCTCATCCATGTTGATCTTATGTTCATCGGTAGAAAGTTCGTCGATGAGCAACTGACACACTCGAGGAACCTCCGATTCCTTGAATCCATGTTTTGTTATGTGCTTGAATGAAGCCATCCCTTTCACGGGATAGATCACGTTGCGTAGTTTTGGTCCAGAGACCAAACCTATCTTAAGGTGTGTGCAGACCTGGAGAAAGACTTGCAGTCGGAATTGGCCGAACTCGCACGGTGCGATGGATTTGATGTGGTCGTTGGCCTTCTCAAGTAGCGGTTGCATTACAGCGTGTCCTAGCTCCGTTGCTTGGTTGATCTCGCCAATCAACTCAAGGAGGACTGTTGTAACGTTGTCGATTCTTGAGTTGGTGGCGTCGTCAATGCTTGAGTCGTTGGGAGTGCCGATGAAAATTTCGTTGAAGTTGAAACCGATTGGAGAATACCTTGGATTGGGACCTCCGATGATCTCGCTGCCATTTGTTGCGTGGTCCTTGAATAAATCGGCGGCTATAGCTTGGTAGCACGGGAGAACGCCCTGAGATGCATTCAAATTGTCTTCTTGAAACCTTGACATGATCTCCCAGAAATAGTGAAACGAATTCTGCCAGGACGCCATCATGGCTAGTTGAACCATGGACTTGAGGTCAAGCCAACCCGACACACGGAATATTGCCGAACATGCAGCCGAAATCCAAAAACTCCTTGTTGTACCGGTTACTAGAGGAAAGTATTCCTGCGTGAGGCCCCGTTCAATGTCCCACCTCGCAAACGGCATGTCGTCATCCAGCCAGAACAACTTTGTTGTTTTCCAAGTGGGAGGGAAAGCCTGTAGGTGGGCGCCCTCGTACAGACCGAGCAGAGATTGGTATTTGTCGTCAATGGTACGACAGAGAGTAAGGATCCGGTTCTTGATTTTCAGAATTTCTGAAAACTTTCCCACCATATAGTCTCCAATTCGCTTTCTTGAGTTCAGAAGGATCTTGAGGCTCCACAGATCATTGCAGGCATCCACAAAAGTGAAGGACTGACAGAGAGTTCGGTTATAGCCCTCCCTAGGATCATTAAAGAGGTCTTGGTGGCTTGCCCCACTCTGCAGGTCGGATAGGTTCAGGAGCTGGATGGAGACATGCTCCATCACGATGTCCTCAGCAAACAAGTACTGGCGGAGGTGGTCTGCGTAGAGGTCGAACCTTTTCTTGTTGAGCACAAACGGGCGTTGCTGCTCCGCCGCGGCGGCAGGTACGTGTCTAGCTCTCGAATTTGATCCTGTAGTTGGTCCAGCCGTTGCAGCCGTGGGCCCAAGATTAGGTCCAGCGGTCGTTTCAGCGGTAGCGGTCGGTCCAGCAGTAATAGATCCACCAGTAATAGGTCCAGCAGTAGTAGGTCCAGCGGTCGGTTCGGCAGTAGCAGTCGGTCTAGCAGTCGTTTCGGCAGTAGCCATCGGTACAGCGGTCAGTCCAGCGGTCGGTCCAGCAGTAATAGGTCCGGCAGTAGTAGGCACGGCGGCCGGTCCAGCAGTAGTAGGTCCAGCTGTCGGTTCGGCAGTAGCGGTCGGTCTAGCAGTCGTTTCGGCAGTAGCCGTCGGTCCAGCGGCCGGTTCGGCGGTAGCGGTCGGTCCAGCAGTAATAGGTCCAGCAGTAGTAGGCATGGCGGTCGGTCCAGCAGTAGTATGGCCAGCCGTCGGTACGGCATTAGTGGGTCCAGCGATAATAGGTTCAGCAGTAGTAGGTCCGGCGGTCGGTTCGGCAGTAGGGGCAGCGGCGGTGGGTCCACTCGTACGTCCGCCAATAGGCACAGCAGCAACATCATCAGCTAGAAGGGAAGGCAGCTTTGCCAAGAGAAGAGAAACGGAAGCCGGCATCAAGTCGGTTTTGTGCCGCTTTGACCGTTGGATGGAATCTTCGGCCAGGGAATTTTGGCGGCACGTCCCCATTAATGCATGCTTCTTGGGGTCTTTTTGAAGCCGGCCCATTTGCTCCAACTTGAGAACAACAACATGGCGTAGAATGGTGAGCTCCCTCTCGTCCGAACGGTACGTATGGTCAATGGAGGACTTGAGGAACTTTTTCCGCAAAGCGGCATGAATGTGGTCAAGATAGTCAGAGTATGAGTACCCGGACTTTTCTTTCCCGGCCTTGACTAGGATCTCTTCGGGCTCTTTTAGCCACTCAAGGAGCATCCCCTTTTTCTCTTTAATTGTCTTGCTGCTGTGGCATACCATCAGCAGGTGCTGGGTCCGCTCTAGTAGTTCCCGTCTTTTAGAGCAGCCCTTGTAAATTAAAGAGAAGAGCTTCATCAGGTAGTGGGGGTTGTTCTGCTCGTCTGGTAAAATAGAGCTAAAAATGGTGCAAATGCAAGAGTATGCGATTTGCAACATTTGATGCTCGAGACGTAGGCGGCCGCTGGGGGATTGCTGCTTGGGGAAGTCGCAGACACGAACTTGACTATGAGTGGGAAGAGTCGCGTAGGAGATAGGCTCTTGCTCATCGTCGTCTTTGTCGGGACTTGCTCCCGAGCTAGCCATAAAGCTAATGATACTACCCGAATCTGCGTCGTTGTCGTCGTTGTCGTCGTTGTCGTCGTTGTCGTCGTTGTCGTCGTTGTCGTCGTTGTCGTCGTTGTCGTCGTTGTCGTCCAGCTCGTACGGCATCCTTGCGAAGACCTGTCTTGAGTGGAGGAAGCGGTGCAGTAGGCACGATAATGCCTGAAACGGCGTGACAAGACTAATATGACTAATGTAGACTAACAGGACTAGCTATAACGCATAGCATCCAACATAACATACGTACGTACAAATACATACTGCCGACGGACGGACACAGAGGCCACGTGACGTCGTCGAGCATGCCAGGTGGCGCGCTTGCGCACAGAAAGTGTGACACACATATATGGTCGGAGCGAGGCGACGACTATATCTATCTTGACAACTATCTTGACGCTAGGCGTCAGGACCTAGAGTCATACTATAGATGTTCGAAGGTCATAGGATGCTAGGCGTCACTAGCTAGAGCAGTCATCAAGAAACACAACACTGCTAGTTAGGGACGGGCATGTCCTACCTTCTTGACAACTATCTTGTCTACTAAGATATATAGTCGTGATCACGATCAGATGGGAAGATGGAGTCGATGCAACGATAGGTCTAACTTTAAAATAGTCTCACAATTTCCAAAAACAATCAACTGCAGTTTCTAGCCTAGTGCACTTTGATCAAAGACTTGTCAGTCTAGAGGATAAGTAACATGCGTCTCGCTTTCAACTCGTTCGTTGCCGCTCGTGGCGTCATCCCGTTGTACCCGCCTTGCAAGTGGAAAACTGGCTCGACGGGCTCGTCTGACGGCGCCGGCGACGCCGACGAGGATGGTTTTCGTTCGGTGAAACTCGAACTTCGTTCCGTTCCTGGGGATGCGACCTCCCCAAAATACTCCGAAAAGTTCTATGTGTTTGAGTCGGGAACCCCCGAACAGTGGTGTCGCTGGAATGACGATCTCGTTAAGGTTTGGACTTGTTTGAGCCTCACCAGTGGTCCCGATCGTCGCGCGATGACTCTCACGCTTCTCGCGGGTTCGGCGAAGGACACGTTCGAGGAGTATTTTGCTCGTCCCAGCGTCACTGCGACTGTCGATCATGTGTCTCGTGCGTTGCGTTACGTCGCGGCTCGGTTCTTCCCTGATTATGCCGCCCAGAATCAGACGTCGTACCTCCGCTACGAGGGTCGTAAGCCTGCAAAGATGTCTGCTCGCGGATTGGCTACTCGCTTGCGTCAGATCAAAAAGTGGTTCGATTACTTCCCTCACGACGGTGGCAATCGTACTGACGTGGTTGAGCGCCTGAACGAGACCGAACTGCCCCTGATCTACGAGCGTATGTTGCCTGCCGCGTGGTTGAGTGTTAAGGAGTTGATGTTCCACGACTATCGCCAGAACCGCTTCAACTTCGAGAAGCAGATTGATTATGCGGAGCAACTTGAAGTGTACGAGATGCGTCACGGTGTCACCGGACTGCTTGCCTTTGGCTCGAGCAAAGCCAACAAAGGGCGTAAACCCGGGGAAGCTGGCGTCGCCAGTGGAACCAATGCAGGACCCGAATTGGGCACCCTGAACCGCGGTCGGAAGACGAACCGTGACTCCCCTTCTAAGAAGGGCAATAATGGTAACAACTCAAAGAACTGCCGCTTGCACGGAGAAGGCTGTGGACACAGCGACTCTGAGTGCAAGGTCTGGCTTAATCATGCGTCTAAGGTCGCTGCGGTCCGTAAGGCCCAGCACCCCAGTACGCTCAAGAAGTCGCCCCACAAAGGGCGCACAACTCACAACAAGACTTGGCGTCGCGGAGAATCCAATGGCGCGAACCGCGGAGAACGCACTTTCACTTCTAAGGAGGTCATGGCCATGGTTGAGGCCGCGCGTGCCAGCGTGGAGAAGAAGGCCCGCGAAGACTCCGACGAAGAAATGGAACTTAACAACATTGAAGAAGACGAGGATGGAATCTTCGAAGAACTAAGCCCCGAAGATGAGGCTCAGCTTGAGGCCTTCATCAACGAGAACACTAACGAATGATCACACTACACATGTAATAGCGACTTAAGTAATAGGAAACGAATTGTCGCACAATGCCCCGCCGAATGTCACATTCTTTCTAGTCTACATAGGCCGAAGAAGCGACAGAGAACGCAGCGTTCGCCGGAGGTGCTAATCCTGGTCCCGTCTACGGTACCAGGAGGCGCGCCAATGGTGTTACGTGGGCTTATTGACAGTGGTTGTACAGGAACCATCATCCTAAATGACTTCACAGCTCGGCGCAGAACCTGGAAGGATCGCACCGGACAGTGGACGACAAAGGGTGGTACATTCTGCACCACAAAGAAAGCAAAGATACCACTGATATTTGCAGACTTCACAAGACAGAAGCAAATAGAATGGGAGTGCCACGTGGACACCCAGTCTAAGTCCAAACGCGAGAACTACGATATTATACTCGGTAAAGACATACAACAATACATGGGCTTAGATATACTAAATAGTAGCCTCACCCTCAAATGGGATGGAATAGAAGTACCCATGCGAGAGTTCGGAGCGCTACGCGACCGTAGCAGAGCTATGGAAGTATACAACCTCTCACAAGAGGCGGAGTCTACCGCCGAACTAGCCAAGCGCACCACTGCGATTTTGGACGCGCACTACGAAAAAGCTAACCTAGAACAACTGTGCAAGGAGCAGTCGCACCTGTCAGAGACGGAACAAGGCGACTTACTAAGACTACTTCGCAAATATGAAACACTATTTGACGGTACACTCGGCGAGTGGAAGGGAACCGACATTGATTTAGAACTAAGGGATGATGCGAAACCGTATCATGCACGACCTTTTCCCATACCGCAAGTACACGAAGGCGCTATGCGACGCGAAGTCGAACGACTCTGCGCGTTAGGCGTCTTGGAAGAAGATAATGATGGCGAATGGGGGGCACCCTCGTTTATTATCCCCAAAAAGAATGGTACCGTACGATTCATAAGCGACTTCAGAAAGTTAAACACGATGCTAAAGCGTAAGCCGTATCCTATCCCTAAGATTCAGGACATGCTATTGAAGCTGCAAGGCTTCCAATACGCGAGTTCTTTAGATCTGAACATGGGGTACTATACTATACGTTTAAGCCCTGCGGCGTCAAAGCTATGTACTATTGTGCTGCCCTTTGGCAAGTACAAGTATAAACGCTTACCCATGGGAGTGGCTGGCTCGCCAGATATCTTTCAAGCAAAAATGTCCTCCCTGATGGCAGGACTCGAATTCGTACGAACCTATCTCGATGACGTACTCATAGTCAGTTCAAGTACCTTTAACGACCACCTCACCAAGCTCGAGCAAGCCCTCGCGCGTATCGCCAAAGCCGGGCTCAAGGTCAATGCGCAGAAATCCTTCTTTGGACGAGGCGAGATCGAGTACCTTGGCTACTGGGTAACCAGGGAAGGTGTCCAACCTCTCCCCAAAAAGGTGGACAGCATCTTGGCAATGAAAGCGCCAAAGAACCGAAAGGAACTTCGAGGCTTTATTGGTCTTGTTAACTACTACCGCGACATGTGGAGACGTCGTTCACACGTGCTCGCACCATTAACGTCTATGACATCCAAGAACGTCCCTTGGCGATGGGGCGAAGAACAACAGAAGGCCTTCGATGAGGCGAAACGTATAATTAGTAAAGAAGCTATACTAGCATTTCCAAATTTCTTAAAACGGTTCGTTATCTACACGGACGCTTCTAAATACCAGCTTGGTGGCGTCATCACGCAGGACGGACGTCCGTTAGCGTTCTACAGCAGGAAACTGACCGACGCGCAGACGCGCTACACGACAACTGAGCGCGAACTGCTCTCAATTGTCGAGACTCTGAAAGAGTTCCGTACTATTCTTCTTGGACAGAAGATAACGATCTATACAGATCACAAGAATTTACTATTTAACGATCTCAAGACGGATCGCGTGTTACGCTGGCGTCTACTAATTGAAGAATATGGTGCCAACATCGAGTACATCAAAGGCGTCAACAACGTCGTCGCTGACGTACTTAGTCGCTATCCTCGTTCTGATACTCCAGTCGTTCCGGTCAGTGCGCCGACGCGAGAACAAGCGCACGAGCTCTTCGCGGGAGATAGGCTTCCAGCCGACCTCTTCCCTTTGAGCTTTCGCGTCATTGCTGAGTATCAACAACGGGATTTGCAAATGCAACAGCTCACGGAATCTCACCCTGACGTCACACGGAAGATATTCCGTGGGGGCGAACAGCTGATTTGCTACAAGGATAAGATTTACATTCCACGCATACTGCGTAACCATGTCATCAATTGGTACCACGAATACTTAATGCACCCGGGAGAATTGCGAACGGCAGAAACAATTGCCCAGCATCTCTATTGGCCAAATATTAAAGCTGACGTTAAGAAAGTAGTTCAACGTTGCGACCCATGTCAAAAGGGTAAAACGAAAAGGCTTAAGTACGGGAAGCTTCCAGAGAAGCTCGCAGAGGCCCAACCATGGGAACATTTGTGTGTCGACACGATTGGACCCTATAAGATTAGGCGAAGAGGAAAGAAGCCGCTAGAATTCATGGCACTAACGTTTATTGATCCTGCGACAGGATGGTTCGAGATGACAGAGATCAAGAACAAACAAGCCGATAACATCGCGAACATGGTAGAGAAGCAATGGCTCTCGCGATATCCTTGGCCGGAGCTCATCACATATGATGCAGGCCCCGAGTTCAAGGCCGAATTTCAGGAGTTAATTAAGAACGAATACGCGATCAAGGCGAAGCCTTCATCAAAGCGAAACCCCCAGTCGAACGCCATACTCGAGAGAGTACATGGTACTATTGGGAACATGATTCGCACCTTCAACTTCGATAACGTCGATGACGACGAACCGTTCGCCGGACCGGTGAGCGCCGTATGCTTCGGAATTCGAAGTACCTATCACACGACACTCAAGGCGACACCAGGACAATTGGTGTTCGGCCGAGACATGATCTTTCCGATCCAACATCAGGCGGATTGGCAGATGATCGAGGAACAGAAGCAACGACGAATTGCTGAAAACAATAAGAGAGAAAATGAACGACGCGTCGAACACGACTACGCAGTGGGCGACCGCGTGCTGAAGCTAGTAGCTGACCCAAACAAGGTAGAGCCCAAACGTGAGGGCCCTTGTACTATTGAACGAGTACATGCGAATGGTACGGTCACACTACGCTTTGGTAACCTTATCGAGAGACTTAACATAAGACAGATCGTCCCGTATAAGTCGTAGGATTAACGGCCCCGATCCGGGGGGCGAGTGCAGTAGGCACGATAATGCCTGAAACGGCGTGACAAGACTAATATGACTAATGTAGACTAACAGGACTAGCTATAACGCATAGCATCCAACATAACATACGTACGTACAAATACATACTGCCGACGGACGGACACAGAGGCCACGTGACGTCGTCGAGCATGCCAGGTGGCGCGCTTGCGCACAGAAAGTGTGACACACATATATGGTCGGAGCGAGGCGACGACTATATCTATCTTGACAACTATCTTGACGCTAGGCGTCAGGACCTAGAGTCATACTATAGATGTTCGAAGGTCATAGGATGCTAGGCGTCACTAGCTAGAGCAGTCATCAAGAAACACAACACTGCTAGTTAGGGACGGGCATGTCCTACCTTCTTGACAACTATCTTGTCTACTAAGATATATAGTCGTGATCACGATCAGATGGGAAGATGGAGTCGATGCAACGATAGGTCTAACTTTAAAATAGTCTCACAATTTCCAAAAACAATCTACTGCAGTTTCTAGCCTAGTGCAGCGGTAGGTTGCGTCTAGGTAGGAGTTGACTTCGTAGTAGCGAGAGACGATGGAGGGTCCCTGCAGCTCCAAGCACTCCCGAATGCGCCGGTAGGATACGTCAATTGTGCCGCCCTGGCGTCGGTGGACGGCCCAGCCACGTACTTGCAGGTAGTCGTGGAGAGTCATGCCCAGTTCGGCAGCAAAAATTGACTGAGCGAAGAGAGCGTCGCGGAAGAAGTGCGCTTTCTTCTTCTTCCCCCAGAGCATACACACCGCAAACAATCTACGAGACGGACGATAATTGTTGAGTCCCCGCGCCTGCAAACTCTTGTCCTTCCTGGTCTCGACGACTTGCTTGAACCAATGTTCAAAGTCGGTCCCAAGTCCGTTGGAAAAGAGTTTTGCCTCCCCTGTAGCCAGTTGGGGATTCTGGGCGAGAAAATCGGGCGGGAAGAGGCCGTTGATAGTCTGGCCGTTGATAGTTACTACAGTGCCTGCTGTAGTTCTATCAACGGCCGCTGCAACACGGGGGTGCTGGTGGGATGACGCCATTGTCGACAAATAAAAATGTTCAGTCGACGAGGAATTTGGATTTCGGAGTACCGGTGGGTTCGCTGAGGGGGGAAATGGTTGTTGCGTAGAATCCACGTGATGAACTTGTGTGGGCAGAGGCAGAGTTTGCGCTGATTTGCCCCCTGCCTACAAGAGTCGCCTACGTGTTTTGCGCGTAGACTATTTACCCCCAAGTAGAATGATTCGCTCCCCAATTCGGTGGACTTCGCGGTGAGTGGGGAGAGTGGAGTGTTGGAAACTGTGTGCTTTTGTTGCGAGTACATGGCGAAATGCAGGTCAGTGGTCCGGGTGTTGGTAATTCACTGCTGTATAAATCCAGGGAGTTTTCCGCCTAAAATGTAGACGTTCTCTAAAATTATTAAGCCCACTGTTCACCTGTTACTTCAACTTCAACGTACCAGATTCTCCGAAGGGTGCAAATAGTTTTCTAGCCCTAAGTAAGCATTATAACGATCAGACTCATCTAAGAGTCAATGACTAATAATACAGTCACAAAGTGCTATGGTGCACATTGGTTATTGTGATGCACATTGTGAGTGGTACTTAAAAATATACAGTTGTGTGGCACTTAAATTTAGCGGTCCTACAACTCGGACAACTACAAGCCCTGGACTGGGGTCCAGATGTCCTTGGAGGGTCGTCTTGAGATTTGGGATTGTCTCGGTTCCAGCGGCCGCTGCGGACTCTTCGAACCTAGCGAGGGCCTTTCCGATGAGGATACGGCGGTAAAACTCGTACCTCTGAGGACCAGTAGTCAAGTTCTGACCCTTGATCACTTTTTCGGCCTTGTCTTGCAAGCGAAACCAGGTCTCTGCCGACTCGTCGCCGTTGAACGGCAAAATCGAGAGTTCAAACTGAGTCGAGTTCGGATCATCGGGAATGTTGCGGCACTTGAAGGTCACGAGTTTTTCTTTGTTCACGATTACTTCCGGTTCACGTTGGATGGGGATTGGAGCGCGTTGGAAACCCCTTTTCATCATGTCGTTCCGAGGGATAGCGGCGACGGCCGCGACGGTTGCGTTAGAAAGCTTCATCTTGAGAGTAGGTTGGTCTTGATCACGACAATTGTCGTGTAGTGTTAACACTATGCACTACGTCGTTTGTAGGATCGAAATAGTTGTGAAAATTGTGACTAGCTTTACGAATAACCTTTTTCATCATACAAAGTTGTCTCGTAGCCTCTCGTAGTTCTAGTAGAGTCGAGACATTGACATGCATCGACAAGAATCCGAACAGGAGGTTGATGCATCTTGTAGTAGACTAGCTACGACGTTCCACTAACTAACTCAATGATTACATACTTAACAGACTATTCAATACAGTCTCGTATGTGCCTCCAACTTGCCAAGACTTGGGACGCCTAGTTACAGGCGATGCTATCGGCGAATCGACATATTCGAATAAATAAATATATGCGCGTTATTTACGCGTGGGGAAAGTTGTTCACAAAATGAACGACCGGTTGCAAATATTTGAAAGACGAAAATCATTCCTCTCGTCAATCTTGTTGCTGGAAGTCAATCTAATGTGACAAACCGAAACGGACTACTGGCAGACAGTTCTGCGAGCGGCGGCTGCAGCGCAGTCACGGGCACGACAATGGCGGTTTGGAACAAAAAACGTCCGACAAAGCAGCTTTCTTGGAAGGCAAATTCTAGATGAGTCCTTCACAACCGGTACAATCATCCATTCATTGAGTACCTTTGAATGAGCCGGAGAGATGTCTCCATGGTCATTGTTTGCTTTGATTCCACAACATGAGAAAAACCATCAAAACCGATTCGGGGGGTGTTCGGGCGATTTTCAGTATTTTTCGTAAAAAGCGCGTGATTTACCCGAATTTTCTAAGTAATATCGGCAGCTTTTTCATCGTGAGGATTTCTTATATTTTGCTCTTCACTTCGAACCCTTGAGGCGCCGGCAGGGCCCCTACCCCACCGCGCTATCGTTTTTCATGGTCTCCCCCGGGAGAGCCACGGACCATTATCGAGAATCTACACCCACTGCTTGGCAGACGCAATTCGTACTGCGGGATACGACTGCACTACGTCGTTTGTAGGATCGAAATAGTTGAGAAAATTGTGACTAGCTTTACGAATAACCTTTTTCATCATACAAAGTTGTCTCGTAGCCTCTCGTAGTTCTAGTAGAGTCGAGACATTGACATGCATCGACAAGAATCCGAACAGGAGGTTGATGCATCTTGTAGTAGACTAGCTACGACGCTCCACTAGGGTTCCTTGGACGTTGTCAGCTACTCTGGAATAAAGTATAGTTACCTCAATGTCATCGAGGTGCCAGATCTTAGGTGGCATTGACACTAGGATCTCATCGGCATACGACTAGCTGGAGTCGATGCGCGATGCTTGCGTCATACAACGTCACGTCGTCGGTGACGTCAATAGGTAATGGGCCTTGTCCGACGATGTCCGAGACCGGCCTGGCGTCCGCGTCCGAGCGCAACGCATTCGTCATGCTACGTCATCACGTATGATGTCACACATGACTAATTAGACTAATAGCTATGGACTACAATCATTCGAAGGAGTCGACGTGCAAAGCAGTGTACTGCACGACCTTACGCATTTTAAATTCGACGGAGAAGACAATCCGGACCAGGACTTACTACATGGCACATGCCAAACCTTTCGTGCCCGCAACGGGTGGCTACAGTGAAATGATAGACTTCTTAGTGAAACATCGAGGGGGGACGGTGCTGGACATAGAATTTTCATCTACCTGGATTACTGGGACCCCCTGAGCGATGGTTATGCCGGTGTCAAAAATGATTGTTGTAAATCCTAGGTCGACGTCAATACTCTTAGTCCTGAACGTAGAGCTGATATCTTACGACTCCTAGAACTTGGCTAGAAGAAGGAGGCCAAAGAAACTTCGTACTAAAAACGGAATTTATACTTAGCCTTAGCTAGAGTATTATAAAAAACTACCATGTCAAATCAGCAAATTCTCTCAGAGATGGCCACCAATCCCGAATCTAGAGTAGCAATGGTTGGGGGCTTCCAAAGTAGCATGCGATTTGCAGGTGACATCTACACTTTAACAAATGCAAGGTATGCTAGTACTTTATCGTCATCCCTAGAAAGAGCCAACGCTCACTCCTGTTTCACCCTGGTTTGAAAGCATTTGCAGTGCCATCTTGGTAAGGTTGAAGTCAGCATATTTATTCTCATCGTTGGGTATCACAAAGTCCGAAATGTTAGCGTATGCATCCAATGCTGAGCCTAGGAATCGTTTGAAGTCAGGGTTCGTTCTTTCATTTCCCACTGCAGGGTAAAAACCGCTAATATATTTCTCCTTGCAAGAAAAATAGGATGCCAGCGGTGTGACTTTGTGACAGGATCGAGGTGCCAGATCTTAGGTGGCATTGACACTAGGATCTCATCGGCATACGACTAGCTGGAGTCGATGCGCGATGCTTGCGTCATACAACGTCACGTCGTCGGTGACGTCAATAGGTAATGGGCCTTGTCCGACGATGTCCGAGACCGGCCTGGCGTCCGCGTCCGAGCGCAACGCATTCGTCATGCTACGTCATCACGTATGATGTCACACATGACTAATTAGACTAATAGCTATGGACTACAATCATTCGAAGGAGTCGACGTGCAAAGCAGTGTACTGCACGACCTTACGCATTTTAAATTCGACGGAGAAGACAATCCGGACCAGGACTTACTACATGGCACATGCCAAACCTTTCGTGCCCGCAACGGGTGGCTACAGTGAAATGATAGACTTCTTAGTGAAACATCCAGGGGGGACGGTGCTGGACATAGAATTTTCATCTACCTGGATTACTGGGACCCCCTGAGCGATGGTTATGCCGGTGTCAAAAATGATTGTTGTAAATCCTAGGTCGACGTCAATACTCTTAGTCCTGAACGTAGAGCTGATATCTTACGACTCCTAGAACTTGGCTAGAAGAAGGAGGCCAAAGAAACTTCGTACTAAAAACGGAATTTATACTTAGCCTTAGCTAGAGTATTATAAAAAACTACCATGTCAAATCAGCAAATTCTCTCAGAGATGGCCACCAATCCCGAATCTAGAGTAGCAATGGTTGGGGGCTTCCAAAGTAGCATGCGATTTGCAGGTGACATCTACACTTTAACAAATGCAAGGTATGCTAGTACTTTATCGTCATCCCTAGAAAGAGCCAACGCTCACTCCTGTTTCACCCTGGTTTGAAAGCATTTGCAGTGCCATCTTGGTAAGGTTGAAGTCAGCATATTTATTCTCATCGTTGGGTATCACAAAGTCCGAAATGTTAGCGTATGCATCCAATGCTGAGCCTAGGAATCGTTTGAAGTCAGGGTTCGTTCTTTCATTTCCCACTGCAGGGTAAAAACCGCTAATATATTTCTCCTTGCAAGAAAAATAGGATGCCAGCGGTGTGACTTTGTGACAGGAAGGCCTTTTCCCCCCGCCCCGTTTACAGGCGTCCTCGCAATGCATGCTTCCTTCTACATGTGTAGTATATTGTTGGAGCTGTGCCAGCATTCCCGATTCACCCGCCGATACGGCTTCGATGGTGAAATAAATAGCGTGACGGATCAGAGTTTTCAGTGAGTTCTCCAATTCAGTCTCCATGCATCGTGCATGGTAATGCAACATTGATAGTTCTGTAATCTGATCTGGTGGCAGTTGACCCTTCTGCCAAGGCTGATAAAAAACGCCAAAATGGCCTCCCACGTCGTAACTTTGGAAGCTTCTGGAATCCATAATGGCTTTATACCAAGAAGCCGGAGCGGCCTGTGTCAGTCGATACGCTCCTATATCATCATCATTCCGCAGTGGATCACAGAGAGCTCGAGACGGGATAGAGCCTTGCACATATCCAACACGCATCCGCCTCCCATCCCCAACAATGTTTTTATAACTAGACAGATAACTCGAAACTCCAAAAGGCGACAGTGTACAGTCTCCTTCTTCTTCTTCTTGCTCGACAACACAGGTCGCATTGTTGGTTTTGATCACCAGAAATTCGTCTGTATCACACTTTATCGTAATGTCGGATGAGCCACGAAGCCAGTTTCCGATATCGCTCAACTCTTGTTCCACCTCGTTGAGATTGGCAGGCGAAAAAATCACCTGCACCCCAAATGAGTCTCGCATCTGCTTCAGAAAAAACGTACATTTCGGGTCAGTACTGCCATCAAGAATATACAGATTCTGAAACCCAATCAATGTGCCGTGATACAGCACCCATTTTTTCAAAAGAGGCCACTCATCCCTTGTCATCATCACGAGCTTGAGAATGGCATGTTTTGGGCCCCGTGAACGATCCACACCATTTTGCCATTCTTGCCATAATGTCATGTCTCCTTCAACACCTTTGGATTGGAGATATTCTGGATATGTAAGGCTACCATCAGGACCACCAGTGTTGAAATAAGGAAATGCTCGCAATGGTTGGCCTCTTATTAATGGCTGATTGATTGGTATCATCAAGTCAGCCTTTTCATTTTCAATGGATAATGTAGGGAACGTGAATCCATCATGTACAAGAGCATCCAGCCATTGTTGCATCATTGTGACATCGTCAAGGTCAATGAAGTTTCTTTCATATAACGCAATGTACAAGTTCTCAACATACCTGGGAAGGAAACCGTCCAATGGTTTCTCTTCCTCCCAAGAAGCCAGAAACGCCAACAGGCTTAACGTTTGCTGCTGAAGATCAGCATCGTCCATACTGTTGTCTTTGGTGCCACGGCTAACCACTGGAGGAGCATATAGCAGCACCAGATGAAGATCTTGAAAGATCCTTTGTGCAACAAAGGAGCGCCATGTATCTGCCACACAGTTGGGAATGGTAGATGGCAGAAACAAGGCCCAAAAAGCATAATACATGTGCACTGACCCCTGTGCATTGTACGGAGCATAGGATTGCCGTGGGACCAGCAATCGACTGGCAGCATTGTCGAACGACAAAGGAAGATGATTATTGGATTGTGAGGTTGCAGTATCCACGTCTGGATAGCCATCACAAACTGTCTGAATGACACCGATGCTTTTCGTTTTAATGCTGGCACCTCTGAGCTCCACTCTTAATCGATCAATTGGTAGCTGTGGGTGCAGATTCTTCTGGTCCTGCTTGGCAGGAAAGCCTTTAGGCCACCACCCTTCTTCAGCAGGTCCCAAGGATGATGGATCATCCATCCTCATCATCATGAGAGGGTATGGATTAAAAGCTTTACCTGCATACTCGCTTTCCACACCAGGCAAGTGGCGGACAAGCATCTCCTCAAGTTCGAGTGCCTTTACCGAAAAGGGTGAAACAGGAATGTATTTGTCCTTGCTGAAATCGGGTGGTGCTGGTTTGAGAATGTTGCTGTCAGGATCATAATCAAAAATGATCTTGGCACCATGTCGAATGGCAAACAAGTATCCAATATTTTTCCGTGCCAAGCTGCTTTTTGTTGGTATGGATTTCGCAAAGGGATGCTTGATGTTAGCTTGATCCTTCATGGACAGGTAAAATGTATTCGATTGATCTTGCCACTCCCGGGGCTTATGTTTCATCATTCCGACAATCACCATGCAATAATCCTTCAACTTGGCAGCAGTACGGAGCGACTCCACTGAACCACTATTTGGGGCATTCTTGCTGGCAAGCACTACTATCCAGGCAATACAGTCCTTTGTCATCCGAGGAAACAACTTGTTTGTCGGAGGATTGCCAATAGTACCAGATTGCTGGCTAGTGAAATGGCGTGGGCCCTTGTATTCCCCTCCAAATATTTCCGTGACGACTTTCAAACCCAAAAACCAAAAGTCCTGTGAGAGTTTGTGTGGTTTCAAAAATATTTGAGATACTGCAGATAAAGGCAATCAAGGCACAAATCAGTAGGCCTTGCTGACGAACACGGAGTCTAGTTTGTCCTGTTCCTCTTTTTGTTATTTTGATGGCCATCTTCTCGGAGAATTCGTGCAATAATGATCTTGGAGATTGTTTCACATCCGGGCATGGGTTTGTTGTTGTTGAGTTGCCGTCTGATTTGGGTGCTCAAGTCGCGCGGGGCTTGAGATAGCGACTTGTGTGGTGTCGTCGCAGAGCATGGCATAGATTGGCCAAGGTTGGCAACTGACAGCAAATATGCGGTGCACGCAATGGGGTTGGCCGGCGCGTGTCCTATTCGCAAACGCGCGCGCACATCATCGACGGAAAAATGGCATGGAATACCGAATGCCAAACCTTTAAAGCTATCTATTTCACGAATTACATACTTATTCAATATCATACACAGGACGAACATTCCATACCATCGCCATTCATCGTCCAGATCACTCTTCGTCATTGCTATCCTCTTTGGGGTGTTCCTCATCAATAATGACATCCAGGTTTTCAAGCTTGCCTCTCGACAACAATTCTAGGACATCCTTCTCGTCCATGGGAAGCGTGTTGCTTTTCGACTTGCTGTCGTGCTTAGTCGCAGGAGATGGCAGCGAAGCAGTGGATGGTTTCTTGTCGGTTTCATCCAAAACAAAGTTGGGTCGACTAACAGCAGCAGCAGGAGCAACAACTTCAGTAGCCTTGCGAGTTTGCTCTTCTGCAGCCGCTGTTCGACGCTTGGCCTCTTCCTTGCCTCGTCGTTGGGCTTCGGCGAGTACGGCTTGCTTGGACTGGAGAGCCGCTTTTCGCCTGGCCTCTTCCTCCTCCCGGAGTTTCGTCAAAGCTTCACCACGACGCTTGGCTTCCTCCACAAACTGAAGATGGAATGCTTCTTCTTCCTTTTTGCGTTTCGTCTCGGCCTCCACGGCCCGTTTGTGTTCTTCTTCGGCTCGACGCGCCGCTTCTGCCAGTCGAGCTTTTTGGGCAGCTGCCAACTTTTCTTCTTGCGCTTGCTTTCTAGCTTGAGCCTCGGCTCGTCGCTTGGCTTCTTCGGCTCCCCGCTGCTGCGCCAATTCTAGAATATTCAACCGGGCCTCCTCTTGTTGCTTGATTTTAGTTTCTTGCTCGGCTTGAAGTCTCTTGACATCTTCTGCTCGCTTTCTGGCTCCATCCAGCCACGCTTGTTGGGCTTGTTGTTCTGCCTGGCGTTTGGCTTCCTCGCTGAGTTTTTGCTTGGCAATAGCCTCACCTCGACGCTCAGCTTCTGCCAAGAACTCTTGTCGGGCACGTTCGAGTCTCGCTTCTTCTTCCAATCGTTTCGCTTCCGCTAGCTCTCGTCGTTTGGCCTCTACCATTCCACGGCGTTCGGCATCCACTCGAATTGCTTCTTGAGCTTGTTGCTCTTGCCTGGCGAGATTTTCTCCTGGCTGTTTGGATTGTTGGGCTTGCATTCCCCGTTCCAAAACCTCCGAGCCCCATTGCATGCGAGCTTCTTCACGTTGCAGTTCGATATCTATCAAATCTTGCTCCAATCGCTTGACATTACCCGACAAGGACTCGACATGCTCATCCGTAATCGGTTCATCATCGTCAAAGTTGTTGCTGGAAGTGGTACCCACCCATCGATCACTACTACGACTATCCTTGAGGAGTGAAGCTTGAACAGTATGTTGCTGGCGTAGAGACGTAGTAGGAATCAATGGATCCAAATCTTCCTTGACCATTCGTCTCGACGAGGCAGCAGCAGCTGCTTCTCGTCCACGACGTTCTGCTTCGGCAAGTCGTTGTAAACGAGCTTGTTCCAATCGTGCTTCTTCCTCACGTTGCAACGCTTCTGCTTCGGCTCGTCGTTGTGCTGCCAATTCTCCTCGACGCTTGGCTTCTTCCATTACTTGTTGCTTGGCCTGTTGTTCTGCTTCTTGTTTGGCTTGTTCTTCGGCACGCAACATGGCTGCCAATTGACCCCGTCGTTCCGCTTCGGCCAATAATTGTTGACGGGCTTGTTGCACACGTTCTTGTTCTTGCTGCTGAGCCTGTTCTTGCATGGCACGCCGTTTAGCCGCCGCTTCACCACGTTGAATGGCTTCATCCAACAAGTTTACCTTGGAATCCAGTTCGGACAATTTTTGACGTTCCAATTCATCTCTCAAAATGGCAGAAAGTTGTCCACGTTTCTTGGCCAGTTCCAACCGATCTTGACGGGCTTGTTCGAGTTTCGCGAGTTCATCTAGTTCCTTGGCTTGTCGTTCGGCGCGTTGTAAATAATCCAATTCACCTCGACGACGAGCTTCTTCTAAAATGCGTTGTTTGGCCAAGGCTTCTTCCACCGCCTTGTTTCCGTATTGGGATTGCAATTTTTGAAAGGCTTCTCCACGTTGTTCGGCTTGCAACCGTTGTTGGGCTTGTAATTCTTCGAGTTGGATTTGCGCTTGACGACGTGCTTCTTCTGCCGCCGCACGTTGTTCAGCGGCTTGTTGACCCCGTAATTGCGCTAGCCGTAAAGCGTCGTCGGCTTTGGTAGTGGCAAGTGCTTCCAATCGAGCCTGTTCTTCCACAATTTTTTGTTTTTCCGCCGCCAATTGTCCTCGCAATTGAGCTTGTTTAAAAATTTCTTCTTGAGCTTGTTGTTCTGCTTGTAAACGAGCTTGCTCCTTTGCCAAAATTTCCAATTTTTGCTTGCCCCGTTCTTGGGCTTGTTGTAGAGCTTCTTGCCTCAGTTCCTCGAGCTTGGCCGCTTTGGCGCGTTCTTGTTCTTCTAGCAACACTCTACGTTCGGCCGCCGCTTGACCCCGACGTCGAGCTTGTTCCAAGACTTCTTGCTTTCGTTCGGCTTCTGTAAGCTTTGGCTTGAGTTGGACATAGTTTTGTTCGTGACGTTCTTGTGCCTTTTGCAAGTTTTGCCATTGCAGCTCTTCCAAACGAGCTTGTTCTTGACGTTGCTGCTCTTCAAACGCCAATTGTTGTTGAGCCTGTTCGGCACCTCGACGACGGGCTTGTTCCATTAACCAATCCAAATTTTGTGGCTCTTGTGAGGATGGCTCGACCGCATTGCCATAAAAGTAGTCCTCGTCAGTTTCATCCATTGTTGCCCTTTTAGGACCTACATCTTTTGCTGTATTTCGTGCTTTGTGTTCTTGTCCTCGTCGTGCAGCAGCCGCCCATTGTTCTAATAGACGTTCTTCTTGCAACCATTCTTGTTGCAAACGTTCTTCTTCCAAACGACGCTGGCGTTGGGCCTGCTCTAATCCGCGTTGCATCGCCGCTTGTTCGGCCGTCATGGGTTGTTGTTGTTCCTGATAAAAGTCGTCATAATACTCTTCCTGACCGTTATACCATTCTTGACCTAGTTCTTGTTGCGCCAATCGTGCTTGTGCTTGTTCGGGTGTTTCGGCAAAAAAGTTCACGTCAAAATCTTCATAACTTTGCAGCTCTTGTTCTTGACGTTTTCGCAATGCTTCTTGTCGATCATCCAACCCCCCGACTTTGAGTGTCGGCCGCTTCTTGTTAGTAACGGGTCGAGTAGGTCGTCGCGGAGTTCGTTGCGCAATGTTGCGATATTGTTCCTGAAGTTTGGCAGCAAGTTGTCTATACTTTGGATTAGGACGATCCACCATGCGGGGCTTGGCGGCAGCAACAGTACCTTCCAGGCCTGTAATTTCAGTGGGATAGAGCACGGATTCCACACTGGAATTGTCGGGTCTCACGGAAGAACGGGGTCCTCGTTGTATAAGAGGTGGGGCATGGCGAGTGGGTTCCACTAAGTCCTCATAATCTTGCCACTGTGACTGTGACTTGGCAGTAGGCTTGTTGTCAGTATTCGATACAGGCCGATACTTTGGATTATTGGGATTATTAGGATCTTGAGTCCATGGAATGTCTTTACGTGGGGCCGTAGCAGCATACAAGGCGTGTTGTTTTTCCTGGCGGGGTGAGACAAAGGCTTGACTTGAAGTTGCCACAAAGCAAGTCAAGGCCACTACGGAAAACTTCATTGTGTTTGTGATGGACTGTAATGTTAGTTGTAATGAAATGATTCGATTCGAAAGAAGATGTTGTTGCTATTGCGTGTTGCTATTGCTGCTGTTCATTCGTTGCCAACGGCTTCCTTTGCCATCATGGTGGCACGTCGTCGGTTTGCTGATTGGCGCTCGTGCCGTTGAGAATTCGCGGGGGTACATACACATGGCAGTATGCCCAGAAAACCTTCCAGGTGGCAGGTGAGGATTCGCTGTATTGGACGTATGCCCAAAAATGACGCAAAATGACGTTCTTCGCCAAATACTCTATGGAAAAAGTACGTCATTCATGCCAATCGATCGGTGCCAACGAACGTCAGGCTTTGCCAACAGCAACAAACAACAACAATAATGGCAATGGAAAAAAAGACAGCAAGTTTCCATAATGAGGAATTCCAAGAACCAGCTAGCTAACTACGGTAGCTTAGCTAGAAAGACAAAGTAGAGGCAAAGAGAAATCATCCAAGAATTCTTCATTCTTGCCGCAAACCGAGCTTCCAAGAATGAAAATGATCATCTGAGTTTGTCGAACGAGTCATATCACACGTACACACGACAGACCACAGAACCGTTGTTCTTCTTCCTCCGGTGATTCCGAAACTGCAGCAAACTAAAACAAAGTGTAGCCACTCTTTTTATTTCGGAATACTTTGCATTGCAAGTAGGTCGAGATCGAAGGAGCACGACAGGTTATGAGCCCAACCAACGTATCAAAAGCAACAGAGAGCATCCGCTTGATAAGCGCTGCACCTCTGTCGCCGGAAATCCGAAGGAAAGACGGAACTGAGTCCACCGCAAGAAAACTGTACCGTGAGAAGCTTCTCACTGAGTGAACACGATGTCAACCTACGATTCGATTACGATGTACCAAGTCAAGTTTGTGGTCCACCCCAAGGACCCAAACATGCACATTCATCTGAACCATCTCTACGGAGAGATGATTCCAAACCCCGAGATTCTTTTCACAGATCCGAATCAGCGTGACACTATTGTGTCCAATGACGAGCTTCTCGAAAGACTCCGCCAAAGTATCGTGCAGGATCTGATCGTCCCCTATGCCACTGAAACGATCGATGCCAGTGTCATTGAAAGGATCATCGAACAAGCACCAATCTTCGTGATGCAAGGGAACCTCTCGCGACGATTGACCCGAGAAAGTCTTGTTCAAGCGTTGGAACACGCGAAAAAGGGGAACAAGGAGCTGATTGAGTTTCGAGTTGCGATGAACCACGTTCATCCCGCACCGTCTGCTGCTGGACTATCCTATTTGGATTTGAGTGAGTTTTTGACTACCCCCGTTCCACCTGCCCAGGTTCCGAATCCGCCTTCCGCCACCGAAATTGCAACAGCAGTCGCCAGCGCAATCAACATTCCTGCGCCACCAAGTGCTTCTCAAATCGCCAGTGCATTTGCTAGCGCCTTCCAATCTGCGCCAGCACCTGCAGCTACGTCTAGTGGTGGAGGAACTAGCACCATGACCAACTCTGCTAACACTGGAGGGATTTTATTCCAGTACAACCCGGCAAATCTACCGAACGATGTCCGCCTCCGATACAAGAAACACACGGATGGCAAACTGGTCCTCAAAAGCATGATTGAAACACCGTACTTTAACAACAAATTCTACTACGAGGAAGGCATGGACAAGATTTTCCTGGCCGATGGAACACTCTTCATTATTCAACAGCCGAATGAGAAGGAGTTCCTGAAAGTCAACGTGAGCTGCGAAGACAACACGCACGCGGGCGTTCGCGCATGGTATTCCGACTTCGTGAAAACTTGCCACGAATACGGCTACTATGCTCATCCAATCTGGTGCTTCAAGAAAGACCATGGTGAGGAAAAGGGCTTCAAGGTAGGAGCAAACGCAGACGATGATCTTCCGCAGCGCATGCAAATTGGAATCCAACGCATGTCGCACGCAATCTTCCGCGTGCTCTCGAAGAAAGACGTTTTCCCAAGCAAAAGTCGTCTCACATCCATCGTCCGAGCCTGCAATGGTGATGGCTACCGCGCGCTCAAGGCTATCCTGTTTGAATCGCATCCAGCTTTTCATCATCAGCCGTCCACGTTGATCACGACCTACCCCAAGAAGCGTGATCAAACGATGCTTGAATACTACGGGAAATTTCTGGACTTTCTCCAACTGCGCGCCTACATCTCGAACATTGATGCCTCGCTGGACGATACTTCGGAACTCGACATTTTTATCGCCAACACCAAGTACAGCGAATACCTCAATCGCATGACTGTGGACGAGCGTTGTCTCAGCAGTCTGAGCCACAAGTACACTGGAAGCCAACTTGTTGAGACTCTCGATAAGTTTCTGCTGATGCCGGATAGCCCTGCTCGACGCAAAATCCACGAATCACGCCCTGGGGGGGGCAACAGTGGGCAACGCACCACGTCCTTTCGACGTGGCACGGATTTCCGTCGTCAGACTGCTGCTCGTGTCCAGCAAATTACTGCTGTTTCTGACGATGAAGGGGATTCTGACCCCGACAGTCCCAGCGATGACGATGCCTCTGACGTTGATCCAATTGATGTCGAACTCCATGCAATCAAGGTCCCGAAGAGTCCTGCAGCCAAGGAACTCTACCACGTCATCGCATTCAAGCAGACCCAAAGGCTGCCCAATCGCCAGAATGCATCGTCTGTGGCGAAAAGCATCGCTTTGATCGCTGCAAGATTCTTGCGAACCACGAGTTTCTCAAGGCTCACTATGTCCGTGCATGTCAAAACTTCCGTGGAGACCAATCGGCTCGTGCCGCTGCATTCCCAGGTTCTGACGGTAAAATTCCGCCACGCACTATCAAGGTACCGGCCAAGGACAAAATCCCCGTCAACTTTATCGACGATGACAGCAATCATGGCTCTGTCACCGATGAAGAGCTGGATTTTCAGGACGGCCGTGTTTAAGTTTGGTCACACGCCGCCGCCCATTACTGAAATCCAAACGACATTCCAGCAGGACAACGTCGGCGCTACCCATCCGTGGTAGATTGTCCTCTGCTCTAAAGCTCGACAACTCCGATGAAATTACTGTTCGTGCGGCCAACATTCGCTCTCATTGTCGTTCTAAGCGTCATGATCTGGACGGGGGTTCTACATCCCATGACGCGGGGAGAGTGATCAACAATGAAACCGAATTTCAGGGAGACGAGCCAACGCCGGAGCGCCCGGAACCAAAGCCGCCTGATGAATGCGACAGCTCATGCTCGAAGCCGGGGAGAGTACCATCCGAGGCTCCAGAGCCGGGGAGAGAATCTGTGGATGAAGCGAATGACGAAGACTCTATGGCAGAGGCGCATGAAAAAGAATTTATTGCCATGGTAAATTCCATCAAGATTGACATTGGACCAGCTACAGGGTTTCCGACATACGAATCCGATGATGCTCCAGAAGACCCCGATGACCCGGATGAAGTTCGTGCCCAAATCGACACTGGTGCACACATTTCTTGTACTCATCGCAACGACATGATTCACGGATACACCAAGTTCACCAAAGACTGGCCCTGCCCGATCAAATTGTCACCTGCAACCCATGGATCTGATGCAACTCCGAAAGGCTTTGGATATGTGCATGTCCCAATCAACGATGGTGACACAATTCTTCCAGTACGCATGTTCTACTCGCCAGCTCTGAGAACCACTGTGATAGATGAACGCGATCTGATTCAAGCTGCTGGATATAAGGCCAAGGATATCAAGTCGGAACAAATATTCAAGCACTACGATGCCGGTACATTCACATACCGGGCGGAACACCGCGTCAGACGAGCCAATGACGTTGTACTCCACGGAATCCTACGCAACGGCAAATGTTACACCGGAGCATTTATTCCACCGTTCTCCAAGACTGCAGTAAAGAAGCTTTCAGAGCAAGATGAAAGTTTTGCACAAGACTGTCGGACAGCTACCATGTACAACGTGCATGTGCATCAAGAAAGGGAGTACGAGGCGCTACGAAAGGAATTCGAAAGCCTAGCATGTATGCATCACAAGCTACGGTTCCACAAATTCATTCAAAAGGCAACCAAGGTCAACGCGATTCGGAAGGAGACCGAGCCGCTCCTATGGCACCAAAGGCTGGGGCATCCAAGCGACTACTACTTATTCAATGCCCACAAGCATGTTCGTGGGGTACCGCCATTCAAGCATATGAATGCTATCCTGGACACTTGCCCTACGTGTATCAAAGCCAAGCAGACAAAAGAACCAGCTGGGGAAAATTCAACTCGTATTGCTGAACAGCCTTATCAAGGCTTATCCATTGACTTCTCGTTTGCTGGTCAAAAGTCCAAGAATCAAGAGCGAGCCAAGGACTTCGTAGGAATCAATGGCGAAACCTGTTGGATCCTCATCACTGATCATTTCTCACGAATGAAACACGGTGACACAAGGATCTCAAAGGCATCGCCTATTGGATGGATCCGAGACTTTCTGAAACGGTATGCACCCGAGTGCGACAATAAGTACGTTGTCATGGATCAAGGCGGAGAATTATACAAGAACCCGCAAGTGCGCGACCTGTTTCGCGAATTTGGCTATGCCATTCGCCCCACGGGAGCCGATGCATCAAACCAAAACGGTCCTGTTGAGCGGGCCCATTTGACCGCAGCAAATGCAATTCGAGCCATGTTGGAAGGTGCCAATCTGGATATTAAATTTTGGCCCTATGCATTCCATCATTGGATGCGTATTGATAATTCATTTCCTTCTCGGGACCAAACTCAAGCTCCTCTCAAGATTGCGCAGGATACGGTTGATGATCTATCCGGGCTTCGAACATTCGGCTGCCGTGTTTGGGTCAGGCCACCAGGAAGACGACATGCCAAGTTTCAATCGAATTCTCGGAAAGGTATCTTTCTTGGCTTCATCCCTAATACCAACAAGAATATCGTCTGGTACGACCCCGAAACTGCACGCGTGAAGATAGCCAAACATGCAAGATTCGATGAAGGCATGAATGACCTGCCACCCGACAGCGTGCCGCCTCATGTGATTCACCTTCGGCGCACTCAAGACGGTGATGAGATTCCCCCGGAGAACGAAGATGTGACTATTCCCACGTTTGACATTGGCGCCAGTCCTTTTTCACATACCCTGTCTAAAACCTTACAGCGCACCTGCCGCAACGCCACATTTGGATTGATGGTTGAAACCGACGAACTGAATAATCGTGCCTTCGTGGCCAACGTCAAGAACAACAGCAGTGCGTCCCGCCTTTTCTCTTCGCACAAGGCCACCACGAATAAAATACGAGGTGCCTACGTCATCAAAATCAATGGTGAACCCGTGTTCACTAAACAGGAAGTTCTTGAGGCACTGCAAAAGCTTCGAGACGAGAATGCCAAATCATTTGATATTGAGTTTGCGCCTGAGAAGCGCCTTTCTGCCAAGGACGTTCGAAAGGCTGTTCGGGAGTTGAACCTATACGATCCTGCGCTATCGTCTGCCTCAGGCCACGTGCATAGTCTGTGCATCGAAGATATTTGGTCCATTGCGCAAATTCGCTTCCCACAGGACGACTTTTCCGTTGCCAACTTGTCCTTCCAAGAAGCCTCCTGTGCACTCCATGCCATTCGATCGAAAGCGACTACCACTGCTGAACAAACACTTGGACGATTCACCCGTCGCAAGCTAAAATCCTTGGACACATGGCCAGAGTGGGAAGCTGGAGAACACAAGCAACTCGACCAGTTCCACGAGCTTCAAATGTATGGAGAGCCCGTCACTCGTCCACCTAATGCTGTGGTTCTCCGCCAGCACTGGCAGTATCACATCAAGCGGGACGGAACTCGAAGAGCTCGGAATTGTTGCGATGGTTCCCCCCGTGCTGCCCCTGTTTTGCATCGTTTTGCCCAAACTTATTCATCGTGTGTGGAGCAGCCAGTCCAACGGCTATTCTTTGCCCTCGCAGCCGAATTGAACTACAAAATCTTTGGCGGTGACGCAAAAGACGCCTATGCGCATTCACCTCCTCCCGACCGTCCTACCTTTGTGGAGATCGACGATGCATATGCCGAGTGGTACCAGCATCGTTTCGGCAAATCGGTGGATCGATCCAAAGTGCTCCCGGTACAGCATGCACTACAAGGACACCCCGAATCTGGAAGATTATGGGAACGACATATATCGGCTATCCTCCTGTCCCCTGCCTTCAAGTTCCGTGCTACCACCCATGACAAATCGATTTATCGGGGCGAATATGATGGCGTTCCAATCTTTTTGTTGCGACAAGTAGATGACTTTGCACTTGCTGCCCCATCCGAGGCGATTGCCAAAGCCATCTATGCTCGCATTGGTGAACTGTTGCAACTGCCCTCCGAAGACAAGCCTCCCTTCTCGTACCTTGGCCCTGTCAAAGATTTCAATGGCGTGGATGTCGCGCAGTATGCTGATCGCATTGTGCTGTCATGTGCCAGCTACATTGATCGTGTTCTACGCACTCATGGCTGGGATACGCCGGCACCAAATGAAGCCCTGGACTCTGCCAAACCCATCTCCCCTATACCGGCAGACAGTATCAACGCGCTGTATGCTACTCAGGGTGTTACTGAAGGCAGCGCTGAACACAAGAAACTTGAGACCGCAATGGGTTTCTCGTATCGCACGCTATTGGGCGAACTACTCTATGCGTATGTCATGTGTCGACCCGATATCGGCTACGCAGTCATAACCCTGAGTAAATTTGCCACCTGTCCGGGTGCATTTCACTTTGGAATGCTCAAAAAGGTTGCTAAATATTTGCGACGCACCAAGCACTGGGGTATTCATTTTCGGCGCTCTACGCGAGATCCAACTCTCCCGTCATGTCCATCCGATTCGACTGCCATTCCGACAGAGAGCGACTTGCCCCACTTTCCTGCTCTTGAATCTGGTATACGGCTAACCACCTTCCTCGACGCAGCCCATGCCAATGATCTTCGTCGCCGCCGTTCCACCACAGGTTTCGCTATCATGCTTGCTGGCGGCTGTATCTCGTACAAATGCAAGACTCAGCCTCTTACCGCCACCAGTTCCACCGAGGCGGAGTTCTATGCTGCTGTCAGTGCGGCTAAGCAAGTCAAGTATCTGCGTGCTATCCTCCACGAACTCGGATTTCCCCAAAAGAGTCCCACACCTCTCTACTGCGATAACGAATCCGCAATCCGAATGATCAATGCCCGGACTCCCACCGAGCGCTCACGTCACATTCTTATTCAATATTTTGCCATCCAAGACTGGAAGGATCAAGGAGACATCATCATGCGGCATATTCCCGGAGTCTTAAACCCATCCGACGACCTCACGAAACCTCTCGGTTGGATTCTGCACTCCCGCCACGCCCGTCGCCTTATGGGCCACTATGGTTGATCTCTCTACGTATCTTTGGGGTTGATACATCCTTACATTGTCTACTCGTTCATTCTATGATCTTCTACTGGGTAACGATCAGGGGAGAGTGTCGAACGAGTCATATCACACGTACACACGACAGACCACAGAACCGTTGTTCTTCTTCCTCCGGTGATTCCGAAACTGCAGCAAACTAAAACAAAGTAGCCACTCTTTTTATTTCGGAATACTTTGGATTGCAAGTAGGTCGAGATCGAAGGAGCACTACAGAGTTTTGTTTGGCCCTACAGAGAACATTGCAAGAGTTGCTGGCAAAAGTCTACCGCCAGCAGGTTCGCAATGTTCTTCTTGGCGGGACTGACCAAATGGTCGTCGTCGGGACTAGTAGTATGCGATATCATGGTGATCTATACATTCAAATGTCTCGCAAGGACCATGGGATGCGAGCTACTCTAGCGTCCATTAGTACAAGTGCATCGAAGCAAGAAGCAGGGGCAATGACGGCCATCATCAACCCTACCGGCACTACTACTAATGTGGATAGCTCGAATGCTAGAGATACGAGGCAAGAGAAATACGAGGATGGAAAGGATCAGGTTGGGCACTGCCTGCTGTGAATCAAAATGTTCCAGATGGAGATTCCATTATCGCTCTGGTGGCTTCCGCCCGAACATTTTCTATTTTGCGGCTAGTTGCTAGAGTACCTGTCTGTATAGCTATATGGACGACAGGGGAAACATCTTTTGCAATGGGCTTGATGACTCGTAGTCTGCTAGAGAAAGGATATCCAAACATGATGAGGTTCCTATTGTTCGTTTTGTTTGTCTACCATGTGGCATGGGAATCCAAACGACCATTTTGGGTTTTGACAAAAAAGAAGTAGAAGACCCCTTCTCGAGCGCCATTGTCGAACTAACTTTGTATTACTCATGCGAGGACTTTTTCACAAGATTCACGCACAAGACAAAAACGATGATGGAACAAGGAGCTGAATCCAAAATTGTGGATACACGACGCCGCCGAATCGATGGCACACGACCACTACTACCAAGAAAGGAGCATGTGAGGCCATGGTTTTGAGGTTTGTGGAACGGCAACTGCAGTACAGGAACGGATGGACAAGAGGCAAATCGGAACATATCAAAAGGCGGTTTGTGGACGGCAGTTTGAGTTTGTCATGTCACATACTACTTTGACGAGGCTACCATTGTTCCTCCATAGATGAACGTCTACTAGACAAGCTTGTTTATTGTCTTTATCATGTTACATAGACAGCTCGTTCCACGTTTGCATGGCTGCTTGTTTGGCCATCGTGGGTTGATGTACATGAGAATAATACTCATTCGTGACTTGGGGGAAAAGAAATTAGAACTGTATATTGTTAGCTACCACTAGTAGTAGGTAGTAGAAAGGAAAAATCTCAATTTAATGGAGCATGGACAAAAGTGTCTTGACCCCAGGGGGTTAATAGATTCCGTAGTCCAGCCAAAAATATGCAGTAGTTCTTGTCCTACCATTGTCAGCATGGTAAAATATCAAGTCCAAACTGACAGAGTTGTTAGAATGAGGGCTAAGGGACATGGAAGCATCCTGGATAGCCTCGTCCTGCCAAGGCATTTTGTGCGTCTGTTGAATTTTCCATGATCTTGAGGAAATAGGGGCAATCCAGTTCAAATGTGTAGTTCTTCATACAGAAGCTTTGTGGCCAAAACCAACCGTAAGGCCATGGCTTGTGCACTCCAAGGGGCTTTGTCGTCCCTCGTACGGCCATGCGCTCCTTAACAACGTCATCGCTGAGTTGGTAGGCGGCCTGAATATGCTCAAAATTTGTGGTTTCCGTGGAAAATAAAGCGGCATCCAATACTGAAGGAAGGGAGGCATTCAAGCCTCTCAAAATAGTAGAAAAGTACAGATCTTCTGCCTCAGGTTCTTGGGCATGACAGATTGCCTTTTGGAAAGATTCTTCATCCAGCCCTGCATAGAAAGCACTGTTTGCAGGACAATACTCAATGGCTTTTAGCAGCCATGAACGTTTTCGTAATGATAGCCCCCCATTGCCGTGAACTCCAATATCATATCTTGAACGAGAACACAAATCTTCCCCTGTGTATGGATAGGGGGGTATTGCGGCATTTACTTTGTTTCTTGTTTCTGCAGCATGTTGGTGATAGGTCTTCCAGTATTCGGGGATCTCGGAACAAAACCTGTCACCAACCGACCCCCCCCATGGTGCACCCACCCAATCTGCATCTAGCCAGTTTTGAAATTTGAAGGGACCACAAATGACGGCATCGGATTGAAGAGTCAAAAGAAAATCAGAATCTGTCGAGGTGAACTCACGAGTTCAGTAATGACGATTTAGCCATGCGCTGTTGGGACTGTAAAAGTTTGAACACGACTCCCAGCTATACACGGTATGATTCAATACCGAGATGCGGACCTGGCCTTGACCAATCAACTTTCGAAAGTGGGGCTTAGCCTCTGAATAAATCCGGTCAATTTTGCTCTGAAGAGAGGGGTCTTGGCATGCCGAGGTATGCAATGCTATGCAAACTTGCTCTCTTGGTTCCAAGAAATGAGCCGCAGATTCAAGTGCCCACATCGATGCAACCTCAATGGAAGGATCCATAAGCACAACAGTGATCCCACATCCATTCTTGGCAATCAGGGGGTTTTGATAATCGGCAGTTGAAATGGAAAAATTGTACGGCAAACCCACTTCTTCATAATATGATATTGAAAACGACAGTTGAATCAACTGGGGCAGCAAACGAGCTGTTAATCCAAACTGTATGACCAAGGCAATTAGGAGCACAATCATAAGCACTGGCAGCCGGAATTTCTTCATTCCCCCCTTCTGCCCAGGTAGTGACAAGCCTCGTCCTCTCCATGACAAGGCCGATGAATCCCCCGGATCATGTCGTTTGGAAGTGGTCGACGCGACAACGGACGACGTTTGATCATGCTGATTTCCAAGTCTTCTCAAGCGTCGAAAAGGCTTCATGGTGATAACATCTATGTGATGGATGGAGACAAGTCTCCATGGTCATTCTATTGTCTAAAACGATGGCGGGAGCCGCCGTGACGGCTTTTAACGGAAGCTCCTCGCCGGGCGACACCCTTTCATCACAATAAAGCGCCACGCATCTAAACAATATGATTTACATAGAAAGAAAATTCATTTGGAGAAGGTTCTGATGTTCTAGTATATATGCCCCTACTCGCTCTTGCTCGCCAAGTAGCGTGGTAGGTCGAGAAGGTACATAGGGAATGGCCGCAGACGCAGGAGAACGGACGGACGGAAGAAAAGTGCTGAAGGAGGGGGGGGGGGGGGGTACGGAGAGAGGGGCGGGAAGGAAAATAGGGAAGACAAGGGGTGTTAATGGGACCCCTTCAAGGATTTCCACTTGGCAGGCCTTGCATATCGCGAGAAATAACACGGTGGCATTATTTAAGAAGGAATTATTTTTAAAGAATATTTGCTTCCCCCTTTCACGTATTCACTAGAAATTAACTCAAAAGATTGCTTTTACCACAAAAATATACCCTTTGCAGCAGAACAGATTACCACGCAGTTTCTCCGACGGCGTTTGTCGGCGTCGAGACGACCACAAACACACAACACAAACACAAACAACAACAACAACAACAACAAACTCAACTTTTTGGAAACGGTGCACTTCTATCTTAAGAATAATACTAGTGCACACTTTGATACATAAAATTTGCACGAAAGGTAAATGCCTCCCAGATGTCACAAAAGAAATCAACCTCCCACATCTGCTCTGTGAAACCTCTTCGAATGAAACGTGACATCTTACATCGTTGCACTCCACGCTCATTCCCAGATCGCACTACTGCAACACACCCTGATCGAAGAACTCTGTCACCGCCAAACTTTTCATTTGCCTCATCTGGTTGGCAGCACAGCTGTCCATGTGTCTGGGCCTCAAGACGTAGATGATATCCCTTGTCCAAAACGTTTAGAAAAGGCCTGTTGGATGTGGGATCCTTCTTCTCTGCAAACTCTTGTTGATGAAGCAAGATTTGTGTGTCCCTGATTTGTCGATCCTCGTCGCTGTGTCCAGTCACAAGTGGCAAGCCATACATCCATCCACATAGCTGTAGTGCCACCACGGCCTTTGCACAGCACATACCATAATAGTTATTGTGTAGGGCTCTGTTGAGATCTGCAGAGTTGGGATTTGGAAAAGGTATGTTTGTTGTGTCATGCATGATAACTCGGTGGCCATCAACTTTACTAAAGTGATTGTTCCAATTGTCTTTGCGTAGGTCTGCGTCTTCTTTGTAGGATGCATAGATGGGCCAGCGTTGTCGACAATCCAGCTCATCACGGTTGCGTTTCACAATGGATTTTCGGAGTGTCCTCCACACAGCCCCGTAAGATTTTTCAAGTTCTGCAACCCGGTTGTATGTTCGACCCCATGCAAACTCAAAATAGAGAACAAGCTCTTCCAACCACGTCAATTTTGTGACTGTAGTTGTCATTTTGTCAAAGTCACCTCCGTATATGATTGTTGCATACCGCAGCAAGTGCTTCAGGTCGGTAAATCCAGTGCGCCTTTTCACTTCTTTTGGACACAACGAGCCAATTTGAATGTGAGCTTGCTCCTCCTTCTTGAGTGGTTCTTGAGTGGTCTGGCTAGGTTTGTTGCTTTCGTCTTCAGTGCAAGGATACTCTAAAAGGAACTCCCGAACAATGGCTGCCTTGGCAAGTGGGGATAGTTGTGCATCCTGTCTACTGAGCTCAATTGTATGGCGAATCAGCTCACGATCAAGAGCAACACCATTGGAAACAGCAGTGGCCGGTTTTGCCTGGAAGCTCTTTTTCCCAATAGGAGCTGGCGCTTGGAAGGGAGGAATCTTGAAATTGACTGTATTTCCCTCAGAGTCGATGAACGATGTGCTCTTGTGTACCATTTCCATGGGGTGTTGGTCACAAATGCGCATGTTTTGGCGGTCAAGTTTCCGTCCATAACCAAGTCGATCTGTAAATTCTCGCCTGATGAAGGATTTGATTCGATGTCTCTTTGATGTCTCTTTCGTTTTGCGGTTGTTGCATCCGATTTGAGGGATGGTGGGGGGCTTGGGACTCGGGTCAACTTCTGGTGTAAGTCCTGTGGACAGACGAGCTGTCTGGATAGCCAGTTGGTTGTTTGTGCGTGTAGTCAACTTTAGATCCTTAACCAATAGATCCATTGTTCTTGATGAATCCTTTCCTGGGCCAATGTACATGGCAAAGTCTGAGTCACCAGATATAACAAAGTCTGCTGTTCCATCCATCACATGCTTGGCAATGCAGGGGCCTGCCTGCATTGGAGCAATTTCAAAGGAAACATTGCCACCCTCGCCACCATTTACAAAGCTAGATGCAAAGTTGCTGCATCTTTCACTGAAATCTTCTGGCAAAAGTTGTCTCTGAATAGCAGATTCAAGTGATTTCACTTGTGTTTGCTTCTCTGCAATTGCAGCCTCATCAGGTTCAGTGTTGTTGAGTAGGCTGTAGAGCTGGTTGCGTCTAAATAGAACTTCAATTGCATTTTTCTCTGCTTGTGCTCGTCGGTGGCAAGATGCTCGTTTTGATGCATGTCGAACTTGTGGATTATCACATACAATGTGAACATTGCACTTCTTTTTTATGAAATCAGTGGCTATTCTTGCTATAGCCCCATCTGGGGTGAAAGCAGAGCGGTCATGGATGTACTTGAATGCGAGAAGGTTGGCATCAATCACACCCTTTAGCCTGCGATTCTCAGTCGTAGCATCAGTAAGCTGTTGTAATACAAACAGCACTTCATCAAAGGGCATTGGCATAGTCTGCCAAGTCACTCCAGCTTGCCCATTGATCCCCATGGCTTTGCTAAAATGACCGATAAGTCAGCATCATGGTCAAAGGGTCACAATGCTTCGAGTGCTTCCGACGAGGGAGCAGAATGGCGCGAAGTTGGATATTCGTTAAACAGAATTGTTTAGGTAAAAATTCTGTGTAAATGACTGTGACTAAAGAAAATGATTCGGTTAAAGTAAATTGTTTGATATACCGTGTTAATTTGCGCGATAGCCAAGGCCTGCCAATTCCAAACCTTGAAGGGGTCCCATTCCCCGTGATAGTCGCCAAGACTAGGGACTCAGGCGGGACTGGAGATGCCCGCGAGGTAAATTAAGCGCACAATTTGTTACTGTCCAATGTTTTCCCATCATCCATCGTATCGTGTATTTGTGTTTGAATCTCTACCACTCCTTGCTAGATTTAATGGTTTATCAGACCCAGAGTCTCCGTACAGCCTGGGAAGGCTACGACAATATCTGTTTCTCCATGATGATGATGAGGAGATTCGGTGCAAAGAGGCAAAAAGGAAAGCCCATGGTCGTCGTTTCGTGTTTTGCATCCGACGCGGCAAAACCGGCAATCATGCCGCCATGCTCGCATACGGGCTGGTATGCGCGCGCCAACTAGGTGGACGCACCTAAATACAAACCCTGCGCTCGGGGGTTAACGGCACGGGTATTTAAGAGAGAAAAATGTGCAAAGCACAATGTATACCCTTTTGAGCAGGTCTGTGGAGCGCATCGCCTGATCAGCGATCGTCGTTACCACTTGGCACCTGCGGTCTTGCTCAACAGGAGCATTCGGGAATCCGTACGAAGGACAGACGGGGGCGTTCCAATTGCAAGCACCCCTGAAGTCCCATTCGGCGGAATTCCAATGAGTGTTCGCGTGACTCATATTCAGTAGATTTTCCTTAAGTAGAAATTCCTTAAGGAAATTTTCCTTAAGGGTATTTTCCTTAAAAAGTAAGTAGATTCTACTGAATCTAAAAGTCATTCAGTAGATTTTCCTGAATGTCAAAGTCATAATGATGCCCAAAGGTCATTCAGTAGATTTTCCTGAATATCAAAAGTCATAATGATTCATCACAGCGGGCAGGCGCCGTAGAAAGATTTCTGAAAGTGCAACGACGCGACCGCAGCAAAACACAACACACAACAACACATTAATTAATTTTCTCGCAGCTAACGGCGGTGGTTCTGAAATGGTCGAAGTAATCCATGTCGTAACCTATTAATTATTTTTCTCTCACGTGTTCTCAATTGTCTGTCAAACCCGCGGTCTGTCCAATGACCGACCGTTCTCTACATTCAGGAAAATTTCCTTAATTTGGTCCGTCCGACGACCGACCCTTCGGAAGACATTCAGGAAAATTTCCTTAAATGGTCCGTCCGACGACCGACCGATTAAGGAAAATTTACTTAATTCTACTTTCCTTAAGGAAAATTTCCTTAAGGAAAATCTACTTAAGGAAAATCTACTGAATATGAGTCACGCGAGCAATCATTGGAATTCAACCGAATCGGACTCCAGGGGTGACTGCAATTATATAGCCCTAGTCTAACCTTCGTACGTATTCCCGAATGCTCCAGATGGTGTGACTGAGCAGAGAGATGTGCCGATCTTACCAATGTTGAAAATCCTCCAAAAAGATATCAGAAGGATCTTTGGTTACCGTACTCTCGTATCGTACCTCGTTCGTCTCTGCTCATCATGGCTGCTGCTGTCGCTTTTCGTAACTATCTTGAGGCCACCCTTGGTTTTGATGGGACCCAATCTACCGCTGTCACCGACCAAGGTTTTGATGACCCTGAGGAGTTTCGCCAACTCACCGATAATGATGTTGATCGTTTGTGTGCTACCATTCATCGTCCTGGAGGACAGGTCGGCGGGAACCCCAACCCTGGGGTCCTCATCGGCCAAAACCATGCTCTGCGTTTGAAACAACTTGCCTATTATCTTCGTTATTTGTATGCTGTTAATCGCCCCTGGTCTGCTGCCGCTGCAACCCGTAACGTTTTGAGAACCTTGTGGCAGTACAAACTGCAGATTGATGAGGTGATTGATGCCGGGAATCCCGACTTCCCTGAAAAGTTCACTACTTCCAAGAAGGCGCGTGAAACCATCGAAAACATGGAGGCGTGGATCCACTCGTCTTACGGTTTGGAGAGACTCCCGTTGGCGTACCTTGTTCGTACCGATGTCAATGTTCCTGACCCCGCAAATGATCCACTCGGGTATGGCCAACCCTCGTTCCACGAGGAGCTCATTCGTCGTGCGTCTCACAACGGGGCTGTCTATGCAGCCAACAACAAGAAACTTTGGCTCATGGTCCGCCATGTTACTCATGGGACCGAAGCGTGGTCCTTCGTCAAAGGTAGTGCCTCGACCAAGAATGGTCGGGTCGCTTACCATGCCATCAAATCCCAGTATACTGGGGCAAGCCACGTTAACCAAGTGAAATTGGAAGCTGATCGTGTTATCGCCACAACGTTCTGGAACGGTAAAGCACGCAACTTTACCTGGCAGGGATTTGTTGCTCGTTTGACTTCTGCCTTCACCGATTTGGCTGACCATGGCGAGGGTAGGAGTGAAAACTCCAAAGTTCGTACTCTCCTGGATGCTATCACCGATCCAAAGCTCCAGGTTGCAAAAGGATTGATTGCTGGGGATGATCGTCGCTCCAACGACTATCAGCTTGCCGTTGATTTCTTGGGCGGGCAGCTTGCTGCCAATGAATCGTCGGCTTCGCGTAACCCCTTGCCTCGTAATATTTCGTCCATGTCACAGAATGATAATTCAGGCCGTGGAGGTGGCCGAGGATACAATGCCTCAGGAAGAGGCGGAAGAGGAAGCAGGAATCAGGGGAGAGGCCGTGGCAGAGGGCGCGGTCGCGGAGGTCGTGGCCGTGGCGGCGGCGGTCGCTTCTCCGAGTCAGGACACCTGCTAAACAACGGGTCGTACCCTCCAACTATCTGGGCTACTTTTACCAGGGAGGAACGAGACTATGTTAATGAACAACGTGCCCGTAATCGTGAAAGGAATGTTTCTTCTACCCAATCTTCCGGTGGAAGTTCTTTTACTCCGAATCAAAATGAAGCATCGACCACTCCAGTGACGAACAACAACAGTAACAACAACATGGGGGACAACATGACAAGGCAAAATAATAATGGAAATCGGAACAACGGCGGGAGCAACTGACTGGGAAGAAGAGCTGCATCCTTGCGCCGTATTGCCTCGTCGTCGTCTGGAACTGTGGTTTCGGTGTGGAGATGTGAGCTCGATTCTCATGCGGATATCTGCGCTTTCTCTGAGAGTGGATGCTATGTGTTATATGTTTATCAATATGATATTGAAGTGAATGGGTTTCATGCGGGAATGGGCCCAATTCCAAAGGTTCGCGAATGCTTGGTCGCCATTGCGTATGATTGCCCTCTCACCTATCAAACTTTTATTTTGTTGTTTGACCATGTCTTGGTCATTCCGGGTATGAGCTGCCATTTGCTATGCCCGGATCAATTGCGAGAAAACCAGCTGATTGTTAACGATGTTCCATTGTTAAGGATCCCATTGGCGCAGCGGAAGCCGACGGACCACTGTATAATTGAGGGGACCGCCGATCTGCGGATCCCCCTGCAGTATGACAAACCCTTTTCATTCTTTCCATGCAGAAAGCCCTCGAGAGAAGAGGCCACCGATCCGGTGAACAATATTCATGTACGAATGACGAGTGAATTTGAGTGGAAACCTTCCGACCCTCATTGCAACGATGCAGAAGAACACCTGCGACAAACGGTCGGCGGCAACAATTTTCACAATCTCGACTCTATCGTGACGAAGCGCCTTGTGTCCGCTTTTAATATTGCGTCGACCATACGAGATCAGGCTCTCTCAGCATTCCTAGGGGACAAAGTTTCGGCTACTTTATCGGGAGTGAAAACCGCTACAAAAACTACGTTGGTTAAAGCGGATGCCCTGGCACGTCGTTGGAGGATCTCTATTGAAGCCGCGCAACGAACGCTTAATAAAACGACTCAACGTGCCGTCAGAGACTGGAGCAAGGTGACAGGGGACCGTTTATTTCGGCCCTCCCATTATCAGCTCCGGTATCCAAGGTTGAAATGTGTAATGTATACTGATACGAAGTTTGGTCCCTGCACATCGCTTGAGGGGACTACTTGTCTCCAAATTTATGCCACGATATTTCAATGGTGCCGAGCTTTTCCGTTGCGCCGAGAGAAAGATGCTCATACGTCGCTGGATAAATTGTTTCGTGCTTTCGGATTTCCTGAAGCGATCATTCCTGATTCGGCTACTACGCTAACGCAAGGAGAATTCTTGAGGCGCTGTCAAAAAGCGCAAGTTCCTATCTATCCGGTGGAGCCTTACATGCATAACCAAGCGAGAGCCGAGGACACAATTCGGGAAGTGACTCGGTTATATGAAAGGACGATGACCTCACGTAACGTACCAGCTGTGTTGTGGGACAGATGCTTTATGACTTGTTGCGAACAACGTTCTCACACCATTCTAAATCACCCCGAGCAAGAAGGCGAATGCGCCACTACAATTATTACAGGTAACACTGCAGATATTTCACATCTCGTGGACTTTGCGTTCTACGATTGGTGCTGGTCTCGGTCGCCGGCAGAATCAGCTCAACCGAAAAAGCAACTCACTCGCTGGCTTGGCCCAAGTTTTGATGTTGGAGACGAGCTCTGCTTCGCCGTGCTGACCTCGAAGGGGACAATTTTGCACCGTACTTCGGTCATTCCACTTTTGCCCGAGGAACACCGCTCCGAGGACATCAAACAAACGAAGAAGGAATTCACTGAAAAATTAAAAGTGTCGCTTGGTGATCGAATAAAAGGGATTTCTGTCGACCCGGAAGAAGATGATGATCGGTTTATCCGTGTTGAAGCAACCGTTCCAGAATACGAAAGGTATGAAGACGATGAAGTCCAGGTTGTTTTAGCGGACGATGAAGAAGAAAGGGAACGGAAATTGTGGCAATGGGAACCGCCTCCGGTTGATGAAGAGGAGGACCAGCTTGCATTTGACAAATATGTTTCATCGAAGGTTCGTATGGCCTCCGGTGACGGTAATTCGTTTTTCACAGGTATCGTGAAGGGCCGGAAGCGAGGCCCCGATGGGAAATTCATTGGTTTTTATCATGACAATCCTATTCTTGACACGAGCGTCTACGAAGTTGAATTTGACGACGGTCACGTTGAAGCGTACAATGCTAACCAAATTGCAGAAGCGATTTATGCTACGGTTGATGATGAGGGCTACACCGTCATGCACTTGAAAGAATTCGTTGACCACAAGCACGATGGAAGTGCCTTGTCGAAAGATGATGCTTGGATTGAGCACCATGGCCGGAGAATACCCAAGAGAACGACAAAAGGATGGAAGGTTTGTGCTGAAATGGTCGACGGATCGACTGAATGGCTTTCGCTGAAGGATGCGAAAGAGGGTTATCCGGTGCAACTGGCGGAGTATGCCGTGGCGAATAAACTTGTTGAGGAACCAGTGTTTATTTGGTGGGTTCCTTATACCCTTCGAAAACGTGATCGGATTTTGAAAGCGGTCAAACGTCGCGCGATTCGTCGCAAAAATGAGAAGTTTGGAATTGAAGTCCCAGGGCCCATGGATGTGGCCCGGGCACGAGCTATTGATGCTGAAACCGGTACTGACCTGTGGGAGAAGGCGATGGCTAAAGAGGTTAAGACCGTGCTGCCTGCCCTGAAAATTCTCGAAGATAATGAACAACCGCCAGTCGGTTCGCAGCAGATCGACCTGATGATTATTTTTGATGTTAAAATGGATCTGACAAGAAAAGCCCGCATATGCGCAAGAGGCGATCAGACGGAGGCACCGTCATCGATTACATATGCGTCGGTTGTGACGCGGGAAAGTATCCGAATTGCATTCCTCATTGCTGCTTTGAATGGTCTCAACATTTTATCTGCCGATATTGCAGGAGCTTACTTGCATGCGCCTTGCGCGGAAAAAGTTCACACAGTCTTGGGTCCGGAGTTCGGCTCTCTCCAGGGTAGGAGAGCTGTGATCGTTAAAGCACTTTATGGTTTGGCTTCTGCAGGATTTTCATGGAGGTCTCATTGTGCAAAGGTTTTGAGGGAAGAATTGCAATTCATTCCATGCCGTGCCGACATGGATGTTTGGCGCCGTGAGGCGTTGCGCCCGAACGGCGAGAAATATTACGAATATTTGCTTGTGTATACTGACGACCTGCTGTGTGTCTCTCACGATCCAAAGTTGATCCTGAATGATCTGAATGATCGGTTTCTTTTAAAACCAGAGTCAGTTGGAGAGCCAACATCCTATCTAGGAGCGACAATCTCGAAATATTGGATTGACGGGGATCCTAACTTTAAATGGGCTATCGGTTCCGAGGAATACGTGAAAGAAGCAATCCGCGTGATCCAACTACGGATCGACGGAACTCTGAAGAACAAGGTCAGCTCTGTACTACCGAACGGGTACAGGCCAGAGCTGGATTCGTCACCGCTATTAAATGACGACGGTGTATCGTTTTACATGCAATGTATTGGAATTTTGCGGTGGATTGTTGAGAAGGGGAGAATTGATATCTGCGGAGAAGTTTCGATGCTTTCGGCATATAATGCGTGTCCGAGGAAGGGGCACCTGGATGCGGCGTTGCACATGTTTGCATATTTGAAGTCTCACGATCGATCAAAACTTGTGATGGATGATGCTTACATGGAGTGGGAAGAGTTACCCAAATGCGATTGGTCTGAATTTTATCCGTGGGCTAAAGATGAATGGCCACCGGACGCGCCAAAACCATTAGGAAAACCCGTGGTAATTACCATGTTCGTGGATGCTTCGCATGCTGCTAACCTTGTTACTCGACAGTCGCGCACAGGTGTGTTGATTTTCTTGAACAGAGCGCCAATCGTTTGGTACTCTAAGAAGCAGAACAGTGTTGAAACAAGTTCGTTCGGTTCCGAGTTCATGGCTTTAAAAACCGGAGTTGAATTGTTGGAGGCATTGCGCTACAAGCTAAGGATGATGGGTATCCCTATTGAGGGCTTCGCTAATGTCAGAGTTGACAACATGTCCGTGGTCAAGAATACAAGTGTTCCCGAGTCGATGCTGAAGAAGAAGTCAAACTCAATTGCATATCACTACGTTCGGTCGAAAGCTGCAGCAGATATTATACGAATTGGGTACGAATCTACCAAGTCTAACTTGGCTGACATGTTAACCAAGATCCAAACCGGTCCAGAGAGGAAGAGGTTGTGTTCAAAGGTGATGTTCTGAGTTCTTGTTGAAGATGCGTTTGGCTCCGCAGGGTGGCAGTGACCTCTAGCGAGGGATCTGTTGGAGTCGGACGTCCATCCGAAGAGGTGGTAACCCTTAGATTAGACTAGAGATGACAATGCCATCCGATCAGGTAGCATCCGAGTAGCATTGAGGGGACCGTTAATTCCCCGTGATAGTCGCCAAGACTAGGGACTCAGGCGGGACTGGAGATGCCCGCGAGGTAAATTAAGCGCACAATTTGTTACTGTCCAATGTTTTCCCATCATCCATCGTATCGTGTATTTGTGTTTGAATCTCTACCACTCCTTGCTAGATTTAATGTGAATTATCATACGGTGAATGGGAGCCCCTGGGACACCAACGAAAATACCGCATGTTGCCAGTTTTGGCGATACGGAGCGACAGACAGATCTCACCGCGGTAGGGCCAAGGGGAAAGGGGGCATGCAGGCGCGCAAGACGAATTTTCGAGTACCGCAACGGATACAGGAACAGTTTCGGTTGGTCAGCGTCGCGAGCGTGGCGAGACGGACGGCTTGCTTAGGTTTTCGTGCATTGCGATCAACAAGGCAAAGAAGAAGAAGGAACAGAAGGAACGGAAATTGCGATGGGAGGATAGTGCGGCAAAAAGAGTTTTGCTAAACGACCTAGCAAGTGGACTTCTGTCGATGAACCGAGAAGAGGTTCCACCAATGGCCGCGTGGGAGGTTTATAAGGTTCATGAAGCGTTCGAACTTGTCACCTACGAACAGTTCCGGATGAATCTAAACAACTACCGCAACGCAATGCCGCAAAAGCTGGCGAGTGTGAGTCACGAGCTTGACGCCCTGCGTAGGGATCGAGTTTTGCACCCACGTCAAACAAGGAATGCTCGTGGTGAGCTCGTCTTCGACTTACACGAGGCAAAACGGCAGTTGCGGATCGATGTGAAGGCTGGGCTTCACAAAAGATTTACCCCGGCGGGGCTTCAATCGAAACGGAGTGTCTACCAGCACTTCGACCCCATAAAGTTCAAGGAACGCATTTATCAGGAAGAGCGCAGGGTGCGTTTTGTCAACTACATGAATGACAAACGCAAGAATGAAGTCAAATGGTAGGTATACGGCGCCAAAGAAGCCGGCTGTGCATTCGTTGCTAAATCGTAGACAACCTAGCCGAGTCCAAAGGCCACCCCACTCTCTCATCCGTTTATATACACCTCCCGAAGAAGGAATACCATGGGAAATGAGTCAATGCGCGCAACATGCCATCGTCGAACGTCAAATTCAATCGCTGCAAAGAAGTGCTGCTGTTCATTCGTGGCTAAATGGTGGACAGGCTAGCCGAGTCCAAAGTTGCCCCACTCACTCTCATTCGTATAGACCGCGCGCCAACGAAGGAATAGCATGGGAAATGAATCGATGCACGCAACATATTATTATTGAAGGTCGAAATCGATCGCTGCGAAGAAGCACTGCTGTGCATTCGTTGGTTGTGGTCGGGACTAGTACTCTTGGGGCGAGTAGTATGACTCGGCGATGGACGGCTATCGAAAGGGTGAAGCAGACACCGTAGGTGCAGAAATTTGCTGATGCTGCTGCTGCTGATGTTGGACGAGTTCGGTGTGACCAACACGAGATTCGGTTGAAATGGGCGGCACAAGGTTGTTCTTGATCGTAGTTGCTGTTGTCGTAGTCGCGGTGGCCGTATTACTTTCGCCACCAAAGAGATCAACAAAGTCAACGTGGTTGGATCCCCACGAATAGATGGTTGTTGTTATTGTCCAAGGAGGACAAAGAAGCGATGGTAGTAAGAGGTGTAAGACTTGTGCTGACAACAGTCATCCTTTGCGGTCATCAACACATCGTGTCCCTGGCATGCCAGTCCATCAAGTCGTTGATGCGTCTGTCACACCAAGCTCGCCGTGCTCGCAGAGATCGCCCGCCCGCCACCCGCATAGCCTCTGCCCGGGGGGAAACGGGGGGAGTCGGGGGGAATTGGCGGGAATTTCCCGCCAATTCCCCCCGACTCCAGTATTGCTCACTCAAGAAACTTGGGAAAAAGACAATGAAATGCTAGAAATAGAAAGATGCCTATTCTTCTCAAATGGCAACCCTACAAACACCCGGAAGAAAGGCGGAGTGGGAATCATTCTATCCCCAAGAGCAGTCAAAGCGTGGAAGAGAGCGGGACAACCAGAACCAGCCCGCCCTGAACCATCCGCAGAGGCAACAAGAGCAATAGGACTTGAACTAATACTGGAAGACAAGGCTAACAAACCAGTCAAAGTCTACCTAATTAGTGCATACCTACCCTGCTCTAGCTACACAGCAGAACAATACGAGGAAACTCTAACACAAGTGCAAACGCTAATCGATAGGCGCCCAAAACAAAGTATGCTCATCGTGGGTGGAGACTTCAATGCCTCCATTGGACTCTCAAACAACGGAGACCATGCCGTAACAGGACCTTTTGGGAACCCACACCTATCCGAGAACGGCGAAACACTCAGGAACTTCATGGCGATGAACGGACTATCAGCAGCAGCCAGCTACTTCAAAAAGCACTGCTACGACACATGGTCCTTCGCAGGCAACAACGAGCGCCCCCGACAAATTGACCACATCCTGGTCAAACAGGGAGACCGTCGAAGCATCATCAACTGCGAAACACACGACGAAACTGGAATCACCAGCGACCACCTCGCGGTCCGAACAAAGATCCGTATCGCCGCGCACATCCCCAAGAAGCACCAAGCAAAGCTCAACAACCCGGACACGGAGAAAAGCGATGCGCCGAAGGAGAAACAAACCAGAATCGACTGGCAAGCACTCCGAGCCGATGAAACCAAAAAAGCTTGGAACAAAGAAATCCACGAACGGATCTCCCAACACCAAGCCGAACACCTGGACTACGGCACACTCTCGGCAATCATGGAGGAGGCAGCAAGGAAAACCGCACCAGCCGACAACCGGAAAAGGAAAGCCTGGTTCGAACTAAGCAAGCCAAAACTCCTAGAAAGGATAGAAGAAAGAAACAAAGCAATGGCTGAGTACAAAAAGAAAAAAGACCAGCCAAGCAAAGAGAATCTTCGAACCCACCGGAACAACCTGAGACATGCAATCAGCGAGGCGAAGGAAAAATGGCTCAATGCCAAGCTTGAAGAAGTTGAAAAAATGGATGCCGACCCCAAGAATTCGTGGCGCGCCATCAAAGAGATTGCGGCTGGACTTTATGGTCACCAACAGGTCGCCACAATCATCAAAATGCGCAACAACAACGGGGGACTAGCAAAGAATGACACCGAAAACGCAAAAGTCTTCGCCCAACACTTCAACAAGCTGTACAACAACATCGAGACAACTACCTTTGACCCGCTAGTCGTTGACGAAATTAGAGAACTGGAAGAAGTCCCCGAAATCGGTCTACCACCAAACAGAAAAGAAATCCGCACTGCGCTCATGAAAATGCAATATGAAAAAGCACCTGGACCGAACGGCATCCCAACGGAAGCCTTCAAGAACCTCCAAGGAACGGGAATGCAAGCGCTAGAAGATATCATTCAACGAATGTGGAACGACCCTGACTTCCTCCCAGAAGAGTGGTCCCAAATTGGACTCAGCATACTACCAAAAAAGGGTGACCTAAGCAACCCAAACAAATGGCGAGGGATTGCATTAGGTGACGCTGCAGCAAAAACGGTATCCTCCATCATCGCAAATCGACTTACCAAACACCTTTCAAAATTTGGCATCGACGAACAATGCGGATGCCTATTCGGAAAAGGATGCACGGACGCAACATTCTCCCTCAAAGCGACCCTCGAAACTCTGAAAGAACACGGCCAATCAACCTATGTCCTATTCGTCGATCTAGTAAAAGCCTTTGACTCCGCCAACCGGGAACTACTGTGGATCATCCTAAAAAAATATGGAATCCCTGAGACAACAATTTCTGTAATCAAGAAACTCCACACGGACGTGACTTACCTAATGCGAATTGGGCAAAAGAAAACAGAAATCCCCGGAACAGTCGGAGTGAAGCAAGGCGACAACCTTGGTCCCATACTTTTTATAATCCTCATCAACGCTGTGGCCGAAGCCCTACGCCAGAAGTGGACCTTTCAAAAACCAGACCTACGATGGCACGGTCTAACGGACGGAAGAACAAACCCACAACTCGCCAAGGGAACCAATCACCGCACCAAAGGACAACAGTTCTCAATCGATGGCTCCTATTATGTCGACGATGCAGCATACATCTTTGCCAACAGAGAAGACTTGATCGCCGCATCAAAACTAATCACAAGCCACTTTAGACGATTCGGTCTAACGGTTCACTGCGGTGACAAGAGGAATAATGAGCCATCCAAAACAGAAATAATGTTCGTCCCAGCCGCTGGGTACTCACCTACTGCTCAAGACACTACGGATGTCATGCTCAACGAGCATGAATACTTCGGTTTTTGTGATTCCTTTAAATACCTTGGAACAACTTTCACTAACAAACTGGAAGACTGCGCCGACATAAAGAAAAGAATCCAGAAGGCCACGGGAGCATTCGCAGCGATGTCCAAGTTATTAAAAGACCCGAAGCTCAAACACAAACTTCGAGTCCGAGCATATGAAGCAACGGTGCTGAACATCCTTCTCTTCGGATGCAAAAGCTGGGCCCTGAAAATCCAAGACCGGAAAAAATTGGAAGCAACCCACCACCGGTTCCTGCGATCGATGCTGAACCTGAGCATTTATGATGTGAAAGAGTTACACATCAGCAATGCCCAAATCAGGGAAGAACTCGGATGCAACACCCTGACACAATCGATGGAACTGCGGAGAGCCAGGTGGCTGGAAAAACTTGCCAACATGCCCGAAACACGGAACCCCCAGAAAATACTCGTTGCGTGGACACCCAACCCCCGACCCACTGGTAGACCTGCACAAACAATCCGACACGCCTACGCACACACGTTGGAAAAAGAACTGAATATCAGCTCACAGCTGAAAGTATGGATACCAGAGGCGCGAAACCACGAGAATTGGGCACAACGCGTCGAGCACTCGCTTGACCTCGCGAAAGGCACGTACAAACCGTACAAACTCCGATGACCGAAACCCCGCGCAACGACCGAAAAACTCCAACGAACACAAAAGTACACGAGAACACAGAACCTGGAGGTACTGGCTGAAATAGTACTAAAATAGGCGTGCACTCTCTCTCTCCCGCCAATTCCCCCAGCCATGTCGCCAGGGAGGCTTTCATCTCTAAGGGGTGATCTGGCGATTCGTTGAATGACCGACGTGCTCGCTGAATTCAAAAGGCATATATTAAATTGATTATTTCCTATAAGTAAATGATGTCGTTACACATTCAAACTGACCAACCGAAACTGTTCTTGTATCCGTTGCGGTACTCGAAAATTCGTCTTGCGCGCCTGCATGCCCCCTTTCCCCTTGGCCCTACCGCGGTGAGATCTGTCTGTCGCTCCGTATCGCCAAAATTAGCAACATGCGGTATTTTCGTTGGTGTCCCTGATGAATTTGAAGTTGGCAGGCCTTGCATATCGTGAGAAATAACACGGTGGCATTATTTAAGAAGAAGGAATTTGCTTTAAGTCCATTAACTTCCCCCTTTTTCGTATTCATTAGAAATCATCTCAAATCCATTGTTTTTAACTCGTCTCTCTCTAATGTCTTGTTGGCAAACAACAAACAAACAATAACAACAATGGCAATGTCTCTGCACTCACTTCCAAGCACCCCATTGCTGCAACTCCAACAAACATGCAAGGCGTCAAGGCTGATAATCGGAATCTGGTAGCGCTCTTGGAGGGGCGTTTACAACTCGGATTGGATTTGGAAACGTAACGACGAGAGCGGGCTACTGTTTACAAGCATTGAATTATTATTGCAAGGCGCTGATGACTTTGCCACTTCCATGACAACTCTGCAATCCACCGCCGTGATGGTTTCAATGAACGATCACTTGCGTTGTTCCGTGACTGACTTTGCATCTTCGTCCTCATCAAATAGTGGTTGCATGATGGCATGGGGAGCAAGCTTCAGATGATTGCCAGGGACTATTTTACCTATCCAACCGCAGCCTTGCCAGGATATTATGGAAACACATGGGAGGGCATTGACATGTTTATCCATTTGGAATCCAAACAAGCAGCAGCTCCAGCAAGCGCTGTAAGTGCCATAGTAGACGGTCGAGCATGCCTGGCCGCCGAGTCCAAAAACGAACAAATGGTGGATCCTCGTTATGCTTCTCTTTTGGAGTATGATTTATTCGCAAGTCCCTCAAAAGAAGAAAGACGGGGAGAGCAACGAAGGCGTCAATTGATTGCTCAGTATGTCTATCAAGAAGAACAAACACGGTTAGAACAAAAACGAATGATGGAACCCCCTTTGGAAGTGCAACGTTTGATTCAAACGTCTTCTAGAGGCGTCAAGGTGACGCCATCGACTTGAGTGGAGAATTCCACCATGGAAGAAGATGACCATGACGACGGCATTCTAATAGCTGGTGGCAACTTCCATGCCGAATCGTCACCCCGCGCTCTTGTCTACAACCTGCACGAGGAGTGGGCTTTTTACGGAGACGTGCTTGGGATTTGGCATGTATCAATCCTTTAGGGAGCCATCATCATCAACGGCACATCGAAGAGGATGAAATGAACGATTGTCACCATACTCTTAAGGATCATGGTGACGACAAAGATGATCCATATGACTATGACTAGGCGGATCCTCTCATTGATGCTCCTTGTTCGAGAAACTGCCATATTAAAACAGCGACAAGTTGGCTATCTAGTTAGAAGCTTACTTAACAATTTAGTAGTAATAATATTAAAAAGGCATTCAACCGGCATGTTTAGCACAGCGGAGTCCGAAAATCCGGATTAGTTAGGTCAGAGGGAGGATACGATGACGCCATGAGGATAGGATCGGTATCTGGCAAACTACAAGGACATGGCGTGCTCCTTCGTACTATAGGCTCTATTGGGGACTTTTGGACAATATATTGTGACGCGGCACGATATGATGGTGTCTACAGTATAAATAAATCTGGATTAGTGAGGTCGGAAGGAGGATGCAGAGGATGCGATGATGCCATCACAAATGCAAATCTCGAGGGGGGGTAGAGACGGCCGTGGTCGCAAGAACTTTAACAAAAAGTCCAAATTTGGACAAGCCAGGAAGAAACTAGCGGGGGTGAAGAAATCAAATGCAGAACTCAAACGGAACTTGTCATCCTTGAAGACAGAAGACGAGGCAAAGACGAATGTATCCTTTGAAGACAACAAGAATGATCGGGCCGGAGACTCCTTCGGAGGAAAGAGCTCCATGAAGACCAAGACCTGATGGCCTTGGGGAGCAGCACTGTTGTTCATGCGATCGGTAATTGCATGGATGAAAGCTGCTGTTCCCGAGAACATTAGGGAGTCCCAGAAATCATATTTCTGTTTCAATTTGCCGTCTCCCGCTACCGTTTTTCCGCCTTCGATGACGAGAATTTGACGAGTCATGGCGGAGTCCCAGATTCAAATTCCAAATTTCCGCCAACGTTCTCTCTCTCTCGGACATTGCCAACGACATTACTTTTCGGTTCGTTGACTTGAAGTTCGAACCAGTCGAATGAAATTTTCGACAACATCGACCGTGAATGTGTTCACGCGATAACAACACGGCCGAAGAGGCCTCTACGAATAACTACCTTGCGGACCATTGTAGACGAAGCGGCTTGAACAGCATAAACTCTAACGCTATTGAAATTTACTGTAAAAAATACAACTCATGAAATCAACTATAGAGCAAGAAATTGTCGAATAATGGTACTACAGTTTGTTGGAACGCGTAGCTATTCGCAGGTGGCGGCGGATTCGGAGTCGGCTCAGTCGAGCCGCTCGTCGATGCCGATTACTAGAATCACTCCCAGCCATCCATCCGCCGATGAATCGCAAGATCGTAGAAAATGATCCGGAAATCAATGGGACCTGCGGACTCATTAATTTCCAAGAATCTAGTTTATACGAGAGTTAAAGCTTCGCGCTTTCCTGTTAGCTAGGTTTGGTGCACCGTTGTCTTAAGGGCGCGGTGAGCTTTCAGGAATTGTTGTTGTCTCAACATTCTTGGAAATTAAACGCGTTCCGACAGCGATATGTCGGAGAACAGTGACGGCAATCGAGCCGGCGGTGAGAGGTCCAACCGCAGGGGCCGTCGCCACAACATCGCTCGTGCAAGTCGTTTCGAAGGCAAGTGTGATGCCATAAAAACTCACGTCTACGATACGGCTACCGGTCGCGATACCTTTGCCGACACAACGAAGGCGATCGCTGAATATGTCGCGGCAAACTTTGACAAGGCGGATGAATACCGCATTGGCATGGTGAGGCTTGACATGCCGCCCCTCTTTGCACCAACCACTCCTGATGCAACAGCATCAACTGTCGAGATGAAGATGTGGGAGTTTGAGCTCCGGGACTACATGGAGAAAAAGAAAGCCAGAGAGAACAATCGTGGTCGAGTCTACGCCATCGTCCTTGGACAGTGTGCTCCGGCTCTTCGCAACATGATGGAGGCCTCGAGCAACTGGGACCAGGTGAACAACGCCTCAAGCGTCATCGGCATATTAAAACTCATTAGGTCCTGCATGACACAGGGACAGAGCAAGAAGCACGCCACCCACACTATAGTGGACGCTGACACAAAGCTCATAAAATTCAAGCAAACTGAGCGAATGTCCGACTCTGACTACTACCGTGACTTCAAGGATAAGGCGGCGATGGTGCAACAGCTTGGAGGCTGCATCGGTGACTCTTTCGAGATTGTCGTGCAGCGGCTCAAGAGCGAGGGCACCGACATCATGGCTGTACTGAAAGCCAACAATGTCAGTGAAGACACCATCACCAAGGCCCGAGAAGCGGCTAGAGATGAATATCTCGCGGTAATGTTCCTGGCAAACTCAGATTCAACCCGATACGGACCCCTCGTGAGCGATATCGTCAATTGTTACACAGCTGGTCTTGATACCTACCCCAAGACCCTCACCTCAGCCTATGATTACATCACGAACTATCGTGGAAGGCGGACCCCCAGTACATCCGAAGGGGTATCATTCTACGCTGATGGGGACGAAGATGCTTCCACATCCGGCGGCCGTGGCCGTGGCAGGGGTGGTAGGTCTGGTGGCCGCAATGCTGGTCGTGGGCGTGGCCGAGGACGTGGCGGAAATAATAGCAGCAATGAAAGAGCCCAAGGGGGAAACTCGGAAGCAGAAGCGCAGACTAACAAAGACTAACGACGATGCGCAATTCCTACTGGACAGCGTGGCACAGGAAGCAGATAACCTAGACTCATCTGTTAATGCCTACCTGCTGCCTACTTCTGCCCAATTGGAAACATGTCTACAAGTGATGAAGAGTCATCACCGAGACGTCCAGAATCTCCGACAACTGCTACTCATTGACAGCTGTTCCACCGTTTGCATTGTGGCAAACGGGAACATGCTCACCAACATACATGAATCTGATCACGAGGTTAAGGTGCAATGCAATGCTGGGATCCGAACCACCCGCATGAAGGGGTCTCTTGATGGATTCCCGGAAGCTGTCTGGTACGATCCGGCGGGCGTTGCCAATATTCTATCGACGTTTGTGGTCAAGCAATACTTCCACGTGGTCTATGACGGTAAACATGAAGACAAGTTCCGCGTCACAGGGGACCATGGTGCGGTCACTGTGTTCACACCCACTGCTCGTGGACTCTACGCCAGTGCTACTGGTTTCGCCCAGCCACAGAACGAGTGGACAATGATATCCACAGTCAAGGACAATCGGTCGAAATATTCCAGGCGAGAATATAATGATGCGGTCAAGGCTCGGAAAGCCCAGAACATTATGATGTTCCCTGGTGTTCGGGAATACGCAGACATTGCAGATAGGGGTCTCATTAAGAATTGTTCTGTCACGCGCAAGGATATTGTGATTGCAGAGGACATCCTTGGTACCAATCTGGGCGCACTAAAGAGCAAAACTCCTGCAAGCAAGGCGCCACATGTGCTCGGCAATGTCGAACCAGTGCCTCCTGCCATCATGCTGATATATCAAAATGTTACACTTGCTATCGACATCATGTATGTCAACAAAATTCCATTCTTCGTTACCGTATCCCGTTCCATCCACTTCGGCACCGTTGAGGCATTGAATAATCGACAGATCCCAACAATCAAACAGTCGATGGCACGTGTGGTCAATATCTACCGACGACGTGGATTCCGCATCTCTTTGGTGTTGGCAGATGGCAAATTTGTCCCCCTTGAGGAACAATTCCCAGGTGTTCAATTCAACCTCTGCGCAAACGACGAACATGTGCCGGAAATCGAGCGGTACATCCGGACAGTGAAGAACCGTGCTCGCTGTGGCTATAACCTCCTGCCATTTCAGCGAGTGCCAAGACTGATCCTAATACGGTTAATTTACAATTCCGTGTTCTGGCTCAATGCCTTCCCACATCGAGATGGAGTCTCGGACCACCTGTCGCCACGGTACCTCCTCATTGGGCGGCACCTCGATTTCAACAAACACGTTAAGCTGGAGTTCGGGGCGTATGTTCAGACACATGAGGAACATACCAACGACATGAACTCTCGCACTTTAGGAGCTATTTGCCTTGGACCCACTGGCAACGACCAGGGGGGTCATTATTTTCTGTCCCTGGCCACTGGTGCACGGATCAGGCGTGAACATTGGACGGCCCTGCCGATGCTAGAGGATGTTATCCGCCGAATCAATCAGCTGGGGGCCCGGCAAGGAATGCCCAGAACCATGACCTTCGCTGATCGATTTGGCCTGGAAATCCCGGAAGCAGCTCAGGATGTAGACGATGACCACGACAGCAACTATGAGCCAGATGGAGAATCCTCTGTCGCCAGCTCAGCCTCTGGGTCTTACACCACATCATCCTCATCCGGGGACTCAGATCCTGATGATTTTGACGCCATCAGCATCGCATCCAATGACTCTGCACCCACAGTAATCGCCCACGATGAAGCCCCCAATGCTGGTCATGCTGAGGAAAATTCGATCGCCAATGAGAGCTTCCAGCAGGAACCCGACATGGGGGTGCCCCAGGACGGCGACAGCGATGAGGACAGCACCAGTACAGGAATGCATGAGGGACCAGCCGAGATCCCAGGAGTGGACCCCGAAATCCCAGGAGTGGGCGAAGACCATGATGCCATGCATGAGGAACCAGCGGAGATCCCAGGAATGGACCCCGAAATCCCAGGAGTGGGCCAAGACCATGATGCCAATGGTGCAACAATAAACCAGGCAATGGACGAGAGGTATGGCCCGAGGGCGCATTCCCATAATCTGCGCCCACGTAAACCACGCGACTACTCTCATCTTTTCTTCCAAGCCGAGGATCCCATGGGTATGGCTTTCCTAACTGAACAGATGTCCCTCAAGAAGGGTTTGAAAACCTTTGGAAGGAAGGGGGCCGATGCCATAGTCGCTGAGTTGCAACAATTACACTACTATCGGACGATCAGACCCGTGGTTGCCAATGACATGACGCGGGAAGAAAAGCGCGCTGCCCTCCGATATTTGATGTTTCTTAAACAGAAGCGATGCGGACGCATCAAAGCCCGAGGATGCGCCGATGGTCGGAAGCAGCGCGTCTACAAGACTAAAGAAGAGACAAGCTCGCCGACAGCGCACACCGAGTCGCTTGCCACTGTGGCGATGAAGACCAGACCTTGTAGACTACCGAAGAGCCACCGATCCCCAGTTGCACCAAATACGTTGACGGCGAAGAATAATAGGCAAATGATGACCAGCTGGAACCACTGGGCTCAAACGTGTCTCCATTGTCATCGTTGTCGTCGCCGGCAGCATCACTTTACCATAAAATGTGGTGCGGCATTTCGGGTCGTCTTAGTGCCCCCAATAAATGAGGGCATCGCAGTGTTGCAAAACAGTACTCTTGCTGTGCGGTGGTGCCTGGCCTCCGGATGCAAACTGAGAATCCGAGCTCATCCATACCACCCTATCTTCTCCAAAGGCATGATCGGTCATAATGAGCTCGCAATCCAGCGGCAGACCAGCATAGTATCGACGATTGGGAGATACTAATAGAGCCGCGTCACGACATCGCCTGGAAAGAGTAGAGATTGACAGAAAAGTTCTTCTTTCTGAGGTGGCTCATTGGCGCTACGACTGCCTCCTTCGCGCAAATAGGGACGCGTAATCGACTGAAGCGATGCATCTCCCGTATGGATCTACGCGCCGGATCAAGTCCTGAGAAACATTCCGATAATAGTATGGTCCACTGCCGTCCATGGCGTATTCTTCGGTTTGTGATATGCGGACAATGACTTCATTGCATCCCAAAATTCATCCTGATACTTGGTAATTCGAATCAGCTCACTGTTTCGAAGAGGCATGTCAAAGAACCACGAGTCTTCGGCTTGCTTGTCGTCGTCTTCATCATTACCAATCAAGAATTCTTCAAATACCCGCAAGACGATCTCGCAAGTTGGAAAAGAGTTTCGATCAGTGTGGTCGATGAGGTACAGCTGCAGCAGCCGCTGCTTCCTCCTGATATTCTTTCTTTTCTTACTCAATACCTTGTTAGCTTGTGATGTTTGTGCAAATCGAGCCGTGGCTTCTTCCTTGGCAATGGTGGCGCTGTAATTCTGCCAACCAGTTGATTGTCGGGATGCCGTAAATGTGCCTGTTTGCAATTGGCTTTTCGAATGCTCTTCGCGTCCCAAGACCTAGCAACTCGTAATAAATCCACCGTTGCCAGTAGCTAGTAGTCGAGTTGAACAGGGGAATGTTCCACGTTGGGGCGGCCCTTCACCTTCCGAAACACAATCTGGCTTGCAACGGAGTTGAGTTGCGTTGAGTATTCCCTTTCGCCATGGTGGTGAATCTGCGCCAAAGATCCCATCTTGCTTGCCGACTTACTCATTTTGATGACGCTGGCGAATGTCCGACTATGACGTAGCTAGGCATATGTTTTAGTGTTCCTACTAGGAATTTATCTCGTAGATTCTACACAAACTTGACGACAAAACAAAACGCTGTCAAGTAGCGGCAAATTGAAGTTTAGGCGGTATTTCATTTTGACGTCTACGGCTTTTTCCGGCTGTTTCCGGCCGTTTCGCGCGTGCCGGCCTGTCGACACGGCAAAATGAAACGGAAATATCAAAATCTGGGACTCCATATTATCCCGAAAATAATGGTAAATGACTATTGCATTATAAGCATGTTCACTACGCTTAATTACCGTGTGTCTGAAGCAAGGATGGTGCAAGCTCCCCTGGAGCATGCCCGATTTGTATCCACGTTGGAGGCTGATTCCCATGCAGATACCTTCGTTGCAGGGAAGAATTGCGTGGCAATCAATTATACGGAGGGCACCTGCGATGTCCAGCCATACTCGGACGAGTATAAGCCGATGAGGATGAGGAACGTTCCCATCATCAAGGCTGCAACAGGGTTCACCTCATCACAAGGACTCAATTACATCTTGGTTTTCCCCGAGGCACTGTACATGCCTACATTGGAGCATAGCTTGTTCAATCCCAACCAGCTCCGAGACTTTGGCACCACTGTCCAGGACAACCCATACAGCCACGAGCCCATGAACATCACATCGGCAGATGGGGCCTTCACAGCATGCCTGCAGTCCAAGGGGACCGACATTTACTCCCTGAAGACATGGTCACCATCAACAGCTGATCTGAGCCCATGCCCACATATCGTGTTGTGCGCAGCAGTGCGTTGGACTATATCTCTGACAGGCATGTCATTGTCGTCATCACCTGCTTGCTGAGCCAGTCCAAAAACACGAGCTGCATCGCCTGAGCTCCAATACGAGATGATTTCTTGTTCATTACTACAATTTCCTTCTTCGTGAGTCTCCCCCCCAACAACTAAACAATCTACCTCTTTAGATAGCCTTGTTTTTGAGCGAGTAGTCATATTTTCCATCATCTTTGGTTGGGGTTTTGGTCGCTTTTGGGTGCTGCCATCTGTGACAATTGAGGCAGCCATCTCGTTAGCAGGGATGGTTCGCTTCCTTGTTGTCGGAGCAAAATCTGCATCAGAATACACCCATTTCTTCCACCAATGGTAGGATGGCAGCCTGGGTGGTAGACCATTGGGCTGAAAGCAATAAGCACTCTGCTGTGTAGTGCTTGTTGACCCGTTTGTGGGCCTATAGGTGGATTTGTAAACACAGGTAGCATTTGCTACTGTTAGAACATGAATGTCCACACCTTTATAAGGTGGCAGTCTCCCAAATGCATGGTTGATTGTTTGTGCATTTATGACTACTGTAGTTGGGATCTGACACCTCTCTTTGATGATTTCAGAAAGGAAGGATGCATCAAGGAATCGCCCATGGTATTGTGGGAATCCGTCCATAATGGCACGATAGCATAGAAGGAAGAATTTTGGGCTACTGAGCCGCCTCTTTGTTCCCTCGCAGAGCCACTTTGAAGGATACATTTTCAAGGGTTTTGGAATGTTGTTATCAAAAGTTCTCTGCGAGAGAGCAATGTTATCATAATGAATTTGGCCATCAAAAGCAATGCCATGAGGGTTGTTTTCATTGCAATTGTTGCGCGCACCGATGCAGTCGAAGATCCATGGTGGCAGGTGCGCGCGCATGGTCGAAACGAGCTTTTGTACTGCTTCTACGGAGTCTACCTTATGACGCGCAAAATTAATGGAAGCCATAACTCTGATGAGACCACGGACGGCTATTCAACAACAATAATGTCCTGAAAGGAAACTATTCAACTTTTTCCAAAGAGGGCCAGTCCTCCGAGTACAGGTACACCACTCACCACCACCACGAGCATAAGCCATGTCAATAAGTCTCTTGTCATTACCTGGGAAGAAGGGGGGAATTAAAAAAGCCCGGCTGTCAGTGCCTCTAAGGAAAACCATCCTTATTATGAGTGTCCTCTCCATCGCCATACAGTTTGGATTAACGGCTGGTTTGCTGCCCCAGTTGGTTCAACTGTCGTTTTCAATTTCCTATTATGAAGAAGTGGAATCCTCCTACAACTTTTCCATTTCCACTGCCGATTATGAAAACCCCAAGATTGCCAAGAATGGATGTGGGATCACTGTTGTGTTTATGGATCCTTCCATTGAGGTTGCATCGATGTGGGCACTTGAATCTGCGGCTCATTACTTGGACCCAACAGCTCAAGTTTGCATCGTATTGCATACCTCGGCATGCCAAGACCCGTCCATAGAGCACAAAATTGACCGGATTTATTCTGAGGCTAAGCCCCACTTTCGAAGGTTGATTCGTCAAGGCCAGGTTCGCATCTCGGTGTTGAATCATACCCTGTATAGCTGGGAGTCGTGTTCAAACTTTTACAGTCCCAACAACGCATGGTTAAATCATCAATATTGGTCTCAGGAATTCACATTGACTGATTCAGACTTTGTTTTAACTATTCAGTCCGATGCCGCCATTTGTGGACCCTTCAAATTTCAAAACTGGTTAGATGCTGATTGGGTGGGTGCACCGTGGGGGGGTTGGGTTGGTGACTGGTTTTGTTCCAAGAGTCCCGAACTCTGGAAGGCCTATCACCAACATGCTGCAGAAACAAGAAACAATGTAAATGCCGCAATACCCCCCTATCCATACACAGGGAAAGACTTGTGTTCTCGTTCAAGATATGATATTGGAGTTCACGGCAATGGGGGGCTATCATTACGAAAACGTTCATGGCTGCTAAAAGCAATTGAGTATTGTCCTGCCAAAAGTGCTTTCTATGCAGGGCTTGATGAAGAATCTTTCCAAAAGGCAACGTGTCATGCCCAACCCCAGACAGAAGATGTATACTTTTCTACTATTTTGAGAGGCTTGAATGCCTCGCTCCCTTCATTATTGGACGCCGCTTTATTTTCCATGGAAACCACAAACTTTGAGCATATTCAGGCTGCCTACCAAATCAGTGATGAAGTTGTAAAGGAGCGCATGGTCCTACGAGGGACGACAAAACCCCTTGGGGTGCACAAGCCATGGCCTTACAATTGGTTTTGGCCACACAGCTTCTGCATGAAGAATTATACGGTAGAACTGGATTGCCCATATTTCCTCAAGATCATGGAAAATTCAACAGAAGCACAAAATGCCTTGGCCGGACGAGGCTATCCAAGATGCTTCCATGTTTCTTTCCCCGCATTCTAAAAATTCTCCACGCTTGTCTGGCTCAACAATGCAAAAGCAGCTACAATTGCAAGGACACGAAAACCCGAATTTGGATTGGTTACTGGAATAAGACCATCGTGGAGGTTCGGAACAAGCCCAACAACAATTGGCTTGGGAAGAACAACAATGCCAGGACAGTTACGCAAAAACAGTTACGCTTGGAGGAATTGCACAAGATCGTCATGTCTCTGCCAAGCCCAAGCTGACCAAAGCCGAAAGCAAGACAGCTTGGAACAAGCTCAGCATCGGGGTCAAGCCGCGGCGGAAGGTAGAATTCTACTAGAAGAACAAGAACGCGTAAAATCGGCCGGTTTGGAAGAATAGAGGCAAGAAGCCTTAAAACAAGCCCAAGAACGGGGCAAGCAAAAATTGGTAAATCACGCAAGGACAAGCTCTTTTACAAGCAGAACAACAAGCTCAAGTGGAAATTCTCAAACAAGCCCAATTAGGAGGACAATTGGCGTCTGGAAGCACCTGCCACCTTCGAAGCCCGCGACAGAGCAAGGCAGTGGAAGAAGCCCTGGCCAAACAGTGAATTGGATTATTTACAAGTGCCGAACGATAAACCAAGGAACTAGACGAACTGGCAAAACCCGAACAAGCCCGCCAAGCTCGATTGGAACTGGCCAAGGCACGTGGACAACTTCTGCTTTTTTGCGAACGTCAAAAATTGTCCGATTTGGATTCCAGAGTCAAGTTGATGGACGAAGCTTTTCAACGTGGTGAAGCGGCAGCCAAACGACGTGCCATGCAAGAACAAGCTCAACAACAAGAAGAAGAACGATGACGAAGAGTGATCTGGACCATGAACGTCGATGGAGGTGAATGCTCATCCTGTGCATGATACTGAATAAGAAGGTAATTCGTGAAATTGGCAACTTTAAATTTGTGACAACCTGTTTCTAATAGGTATTCGATACAACAAACGAATTATTAATCCAATTCGGAATTCGTGAAATAGATGATTTTATTTTGACAACAGGTATTCGATACAAAAAGCGAACTTTTACTCCAAGTCGTCGGCCGTTTTCTCTATGTAATTTCTCGTATGTATTCTACCAGTAGCTGCTGAACTGCTTCCACTGCCTTCGTTCTAAGCTAAGCTAAAGCTAAGAACTAACATTACGGGAATAGATACACTTCTATCTTCAGAATACTACTAGTAGTGCATGCTTTGATAGATGAAGCTGTGGCACGAACAAAGGTAAAGCATCCCAGATATCGCAAAAGAAAACAACCCCTCCCATGGCTGCTCACTAAAACCTCGCTCTAGGAAACGTGCCATTTTGCATCATTGTAATACACATAGCGCCGAAAAGGCGTCCGAGGCGCCCAAGGAATACTTCCTGCATGCCAAGACTGTTGGAAAATTAGGGGACCACCCTTGCTCGGATCCACCGTCTGTACCCGATTTCTGGCAAATGGCACTGAAGTCAAAGTCTTTAGTCCACAATGTTTTCGCTGGTAGCTGTATTGTAGTTATTTGTTAGGCTTTGCAGCAGCCTCTTGCTCACGTTTCTCTTTTGACGCAACAGTTCCAAGTAGTGCAATGAGGCAGATTCATTTTCCTTGGTAATTTTGCAGTTGTAGTTTTGGGGAAAGCACATGCCGGCAGCGTCTGACCTGGTGGTACTACTAGACGGAAATGTGGCACCATGTTTTTCCTTGTCACTTGCAGCAGCAGCAGCAGAATGCCATGGATGTGCCATTATCACCTCCAGCACCTTTTCTGTTCCATAATTTTCAAACAAAGTTGTAATTAATTGGAAGAAGAAGCTACATTCGCTTCTTGGGTGCTCTGGGACGACGGGGATGACATGGTGGTAAATGATCCAAACGATCGGTGCAACATAAAATGGGAGGGTCACCGAGAGTATGATTGTTTGTTTCCTCATCAGAAAAGCAGCGGATCGCTTCTGCAGAATAGAACTGCCGTTGCGTGCATCGAACATGCCGCCGAGTGCGTAGAGGCATGAGAATTTTTTACCGGTAGTAACTGCGCGCGCGGCGTCTTCACATCATTACTATGGTACTCACGCATCATGCCTACCTACCTTTCTGCATGCGTACCTGTGAACCAATGGACTACGTACCTACACATGGTCCATCCACCGCTCTTTATTGTCACCACACCATTCACACCGATGCCATCATGCATTCATGCTTGCCATATCCATCAATGGACGCAATCCCATGTTGACAACCATTGCCCATGGTGTTGTTGGTAGTACTAGTAGTAGTCATCCAAACCCAGGGCTGCTGCTACTAACTAACAGCACTACTTCTTCTTCAACGCGGGAACAACTACCATGAGGTTTCGTCGTTGGAGAGGGACGCAGTACCTCTTTCTTCTCTTTGGCGTCTTCATGTCATGGACTTTGCTTTCGATGCGATTTTTTCTTGGAGGTCCAAAAAAATTCAGGGTTCCCCAATTTGACTTTGACGACGCGATGACGCCGTTCCCGGGGCAACGACGCTATTATTCGGATCGCAATCGCCTAAAGGAATTGGTAGCACTGGGACCTCACTTTTGGACGACGCAAAGTGGCTGTCGGATTGCAAGATGGTTCTATCCAACCCCCCATGGCGAACCTCGACTGCGGGACTGCTCGAATCAAGTACCAGAAAACATTGCGCCAAGACAGTTAACTTTGGAAACATTATCACAAGTGCAAGACGGGGATACTATTTATGTGACGTTTCTGAATTTGCCAGACTTTGTTAATGACATGTTGGATCAACTGACGGTCAATGTTGTTGTATTGTCAGGACAAATTCAAATGGTATCCCCGAGTCCCAACCAAACCATTTTGAGTCTTCTCAATCATCCCCGAGTGCTGTATTGGTTTTGTCAAAACATACCCATGTATGGAGGCCCTGATAAGTTTCATTCCAAACTATCGCCGTTGCCGTATGGTCTCAAGGAGGTCATTCAACGGCCCGAAACATTGAATCGGCCTCTACATGCCTTTATCAGGGTGTTTATGGAGAGTTTGGACACTCCCATTGTCAAGAGTGAAACCATCTTCTCTGGCTTTGTGGCAAAGACGAATCCTTCCCGAACCAGTTTGGTGCACGAACCGGCACTACCGCCAGACGAGTTTATGCGGAGAGTGGCACAATCTCAGTACATTCTGTCGCCCAATGGTGATCGTCCCGAATGTTATCGACATTATGAAGCGATTGGATTGGGAACGATTCCTATTACCGAGTTGGATCCCTACCTATTTCGACATTTAGGCGACGCCCCCATTGTCTACAACAATACAGACTGGAATTTGCAGAGCTTGCAATATCAATTCACCCCAACAATAAACACCACTACTACAGACACGTCCATGGTCAATCGCAATATGATACTGGAAGAGTATTGGATGGAGTATATGGATTGGACTGTGGGGCGGCGATTAACGTGGTGGAATGTGGAGGAGCATCGACCCATGCTCGTGCCTGAATTATTTCATGCTAATTTTTCAAACAGCAGCCGGATGATACTAAAAACATTTTGACCTGGGCTGGCAAGCACAAGATCAGCGTATCGTTTCCAATGGCGCTTACCGAGAATTGCCAAGAAGTAGCAGAACCCACTCAGTCTCCTACTCTCTCAGCGGTTAGTCTTTGTACTCCTGCCGACAAAGATGCTACGGTTACCGAACTATTTTTAATTGGGAGTGAATATTGTGATGGAGAGCAATACATGATGGAACAGTGTGGCTATGATGGCGGTGACTGTATCCCGACTGCAATGTGACCGAGCCATCTTATATTGGAGATGGAATGTGTGATGGAGGCCACTACATGGCGGAGGAGTGCGGCAATGACGGTGGCGACTGTCCAAGAACCTAAAAATGGCTACCAGTAATAGATTCTGCCAGCTCTTAGCTAGTATGTGACTCTGGCTGCTGCTAATAAATAGATTATTTGGTTCTAGTAGCTGAAAGCTAGTATGTAATAGCCAATAGAGTTATATATTCCAGCATTCTAGTAAACGTTTTTTCGCGTTTCGTCACTGGCGGCGTGGGCACAACAAATGATACCTCCTCGTGTCAAAGAAAATTCACGTCTCACCAAGAAAGAGTCCAAGTTCCTAGCCATTTCCATCCACGACTGATTCTTGGACGTCCAGGATTGCAGGTGCATGGTCCCATACCTTGAGTCGGGCATGTATGTTGAAATTGCACAAACCCTGCCACTTCACCCCGAGCCACGGCAAAGTCTTTCACCAAGGATCCACAAGAACACAATTCGAAAGGACGACATTCGGGAGGGGAGAGCCTTGGGTCATGGGACGCGACAATAGATAGTGAGGATAATTGCGCCACCAATCCTACCAAAGTAGTCTACTATTGTTGCAGTATTATTCGAGCTCACCCGCGAAAAGTAGTAGCGATCTTGTTGTCGTAGCTGCCAATTTGTGGCACGTCGTCGATGGGAGCCCCGAGTAGCAAGGATGGTTACGGATCATCATGGTGTGTCCTCGACTGTCAGCCACTGCGAGTTGAATTGAATTGCCATTCTTAAATCGTATTGTAGTCCACGCCCTTGTACGGACGGCCACCATGACGTGGTACTGCTGGTGGTGAGGTGACGGATTTGCTACATAGGGCGCCCAGCAACAAGAATTCTCCATGAGCAGCACATAATGACGCCACACGATACCCTTGCCGGTACCGTCAGTCCAATAACCCCTTGGTACCGTCAATAATGGGAACCAAAAAAAAACCAAACCCATTTGTCATGACGTTGCGATTGATGAACATGATGATGATCCAGCGCCATATATATCTTGGTGTGACTGTCGGCAACATGGCATGAATATTTGCGGTTGCATTTCCAATGGTATCCTGATAGGGGGACTCTTATGCCACCATGGTACTATACAGACTTGCAATTGATTACCAAGGCATCTTCTTCGTTTTCCACTCTAAAAATCGTGGGGAAAATCGTTCGCCAAGCCAAGCCATTCCCACAAGGCTGGAATGGCAAGATTGGTCGCCGCCGAGCGTGACAATACTAGCGTCGACCTTGCTTTTTTCTTGATAGTAGTCGTAGCCAGGATAGTCACGACGACGACCCACAATTCCACTGTACACACGTGTGTGCTTCTTCCGATACCCACACAAGTCGTGGCCAAGAATGTATTGCATTTGGCATTTGGGAATCAAATGTCGCTGCAGGGACGACATTTACATTTTATTCCCAGAATGTCAGTAGTAGTAGTAGTACTAAAATCAGCATGAACTTTTTTTACCCGAGACGCTGTAGTTCCCAGGTTGCGAGAGGTGGCATGGTGGGGAAAAGAAAGAAAGAGACACATGCGAATTAATTGTGGATGTTGTTGTTGTTGTTGTTGACACCATGATTCCAAACGTACCGATACGCCGTCCGTCGTTTCCAGAAAAGAAACATGAAGATCTTTTGCTCTCGTCGAGCGAGCGACACCCGGTTCTAAATTCGCAGCAGCACATTACTTTGAGAATGAATAGAAACCATCCACTGCTTCGCTGCCATCTCCTGCGACTAAGCAAGACAGCAAGTCGAAAAGCAACACGCTTCCCATGGACGAGAAGGATGTCCTAGAATTGTTGTCGAGAGGCAAGCTTGAAAACCTGGATGTCATTATTGATGAGGAACACCCCAAAGAGGATAGCATTGACGAAGAGTGATCTGGACGATGAATGGCGATGGTATGGAATGTTCGTCCTGTGTATGATATTGAATAAGTATGTAATTCGTGAAATAGATAGCTTTAAAGGTTTGGCGTTCGGTATTCCATTCCATTTTTCCGTCGATGATGTGCGCGCGCGTTTGCGAATACGGACACGCGCCGGCCAACCCCATTGCTGTCAGTTGCCAACCTTGGCCTATGCATGCCATGCTCTGCGACGACACCACACAAGTCGCTATCTCAAGCCCCGCGCGACTTGAGCACCCAAATCAGACGGCGACTCTAGCGGTTCCAAACCCCGTGTAAACGTCTGATTTTCGTACCAAGCCAGACGGTACAAAAATGACCCATCCGAACCACGAAACGAACGACGATATCGTGGCGAATTTAGTCAAGACATGCTGTCACCGACGATACAACACGAGGGACAAAAACAACACCAACGAGACAATCAACCACTTCCAATAATTACTTTTCGACATGGAAGTCCGCATTCCCTCGAACTCGGTGCATGGAAGATAGAAGAGTGAACTTCTCCCGGGAAGGCGCTTTCGGAACCTCTTCAAATCGAGGTCCTTCGTGAGTTTAAGAGAGCAATCACTATGGACGCGTGCGGATACAAGGCTTGGCATGCATGGGTCCTGCTAAATTTTAGACTTGCTCTACAGATGGACGAGTGCGAAGACAACCCATCAGTCTTGGGACAAAAAGATGGAGCGCTTCCCGTTTGATGATGAAGTTCTCGCACCACACCCTGCAAAATATCAAGCTTGGAGGATCGCAACGTCGTCACAACCTCTTCTTCTTCGTCTACCAAAATATTGCGGATCGTGGTTGGACCGTCACTGGCTTCTAGCAGTAATGACGGAGGGCGGAGCAGCCAAGACGCCGGCTTGTTCCTGCTAATGCTGCTTCTGTCAGTCGGCGTTTGATTGGCGGCATGGAGAAAAAGCGAGCATGAGGAGTCCATGGCGTCCAATGCTGCTGCCAATCCAAGCGTGCCAATTGATTCAGATGGTGGTCGCTGCAGCGTCTTGAACGAGTCCATCACCGAGGGACATGACCAAGACGCCGACGACGATACTGCCGGCGGCGGTCACGTCTTGTTACCCGAAAGCGTCAATCATCTTCGATCTGTTCCGGTTCGTCGTCCGAACGAAACGGCCATATGTAATTCGTCTAGTACTAATAGATTAGAGATGCGTAATTCGTCTATAGTACTAATAGATTAGAGATGTGTCATCCATACTCCATTGAATTTTGGCAGCCGACCGACGGCGGTGCACAATGCGCCGCATTGTTCGAATGTCACCATATCTTTCTCAAAAATGAATATCTCAGAACTCTTTTTTGCATAAGCCTCTATCAATAGTATTCAAAGCTCTGTGCAAAAAAGATGTCTGAGATACAATGTTTGGATGAAGTAATGATCTATAGAATGGTGTCCATGGTCGGACCGAGATTTCGTTTCCGTGATAGCATCGAGCGAAAACATCATCGCGCCCAAAAAATGATTCCAAGTTTGACTAATTTGATTGCAATTATTCATGATTCAAAAGTTAATCCCGGACGCGAGACGTTTACGCGCACTTTGGAACCGCTAGACTCAACAACAACAAACCCATGCCCGGATGTGAAACAATCTCCAAGATCATTATTGCACGAATTCTCCGAGAAGATGGCCATCAAAATAACAAAAAGAGGAACAGGACAAACTAGACTCCGTGTTCGTCAGCAAGGCCTACTGATTTGTGCCTTGATTGCCTTTATCTGCAGTATCTCAAATATTTTTGAATTCAAACAAAATCTCACAGGACTTTTGGATTTTGGTTTTGAAAGTCGTCATGGAAATATTTGGAGGGAATACAAGGGCCCACGCCGTTTCACTAGCCAGCAATCTGGTACTATTGGCAATCCTCCGACAAACAAGTTGTTTCCTCGGATGACAAAGGACTGTATTGCCTGGATAGTAGTGCTTGCCAGCAAGAATGCCCCAAATAGTGGTTCAGTGGAGTCGCTCCGTACTGCTGCCAAGTTGAAGGATTATTGCATGGTGATTGTCGGGATGACGAAACATAAGCCCCGGGAGTGGCAAGATCAATCGAATACATTTTACCTGTCCATGAAGGATCAAGCTAACATCAAGCATCCCTTTGCGAAATCCATACCAACAAAAAACAGCTTGGCACAAAAAAATATTGGATACTTGTTTGCCATTCGACATGGTGCCAAGATCATTTTTGATTATGATCCTGACAGCAACATTCTCAAACCAGCACCACCCGATTTCAGCAAGGACAAATACATTCCTGTTTCACCCTTTTCGGTAAAGGCACTCGAACTTGAGGAGATGCTTGTCCGCCACTTGCCTGGTGTGGAAAGCGAGTATGCAGGTAAAGCTTTTAATCCATACCCTCTCATGATGATGAGGATGGATGATCCATCATCCTTGGGACCTGCTGAAGAAGGGTGGTGGCCTAAAGGCTTTCCTGCCAAGCAGGACCAGAAGAATCTGCACCCACAGCTACCGATTGATCGATTAAGAGTGGAGCTCAGAGGTGCCAGCATTAAAACGAAAAGCATCGGTGTCCTTCAGACAGTTTGTGATGGCTATCCAGACGTGGATACTGCAACCTCACAATCCAATAATCATCTTCCTTTGTCGTTCGACACTTCCAATGCTGCCAGTCGATTGCTGGTCCCACGGCAATCCTATGCTCCGTACAATGCACAGGGGTCAGTGCACATGTATTATGCTTTTTGGGCCTTGTTTCTGCCATCTACCATTCCCAACTGTGTGGCAGATACATGGCGCTCCTTTGTTGCACAAAGGATCTTTCAAGATCTTCATCTGGTGCTGCTATATGCTCCTCCAGTGGTTACCCGTGGCACCAAAGACAACAGTATGGACGATGCTGATCTTCAGCAGCAAACGTTAAGCCTGTTGGCGTTTCTGGCTTCTTGGGAGGAAGAGAAACCATTGGACGGTTTCCTTCCCAGGTATGTTGAGAACTTGTACATTGCGTTATATGAAAGAAACTTCATTGACCTTGACGATGTCACAATGATGCAACAATGGCTGGATGCTCTTGTACATGTTGGATTCACGTTCCCTACATTATCCATTGAAAATGAAAAGGCTGACTTGATGATACCAATCAATCAGCCATTAATAAGAGGCCAACCATTGCGAGCATTTCCTTATTTCAACACTGGTGGTCCTGATGGTAGCCTTACATATCCAGAATATCTCCAATCCAAAGGTGTTGAAGGAGACATGGCATTATGGCAAGAATGGCGAAATGGTGTGGATCGTTCACGGGGCCCAAAACATGCCGTTCTCAAACTCGTGATGATGACAAGGGATGAGTGGCCTCTTTTGAAAAAATGGGTGCTGTATCACGGCACATTGATTGGGTTTCAGAATCTGTATATTCTTGATGGCAGTACTGACCCGAAATGTACGTTTTTTCTGAAGCAGATGCGAGACTCATTTGGGGTGCAGGTGATTTTTTCGCCTGCCAATCTCAACGAGGTGGAACAAGAGTTGAGCGATATCGGAAATTGGCTTCGTGGCTCTTCGGACATTACGATAAAGTGTGATACAGACGAATTTCTGGTGATCAAAACCAACAATGCGACCTGTGTTGTCGAGCAAGAAGAAGAAGGAGACTGTACACTGTCGCCTTTTGGAGTTTCGAGTTATCTGTCTAGTTATAAAAACATTGTTTCGGATGGGAGGCGGATGCGTGTTGGATATGTGCAAGGCTCTATCCCGTCACGAGCTCTCTGTGATCCACTGCGGAATGATGATGATATAGGAGCGTACCGACTGACACAGGCCACTCCAGCTTCTTGGTATAAAGCCATTATGGATTCCAGAAGTTTCCAAAGTTACGACGTGGGAGGCCATTTTGGCGTTTTTTATCAGCCTTGGCAGAAGGGTCAACTGCCACCAGATCAGATTACAGAACTATCAATGTTGCATTACCATGCACGATGCATGGAGACTGAATTGGAGAACTCACTGAAAACTCTGATCCGTCACGCTATTTATTTCACCATCGAAGCCGTATCGGCGGGTGAATCGGGAATGCTGGCACAGCTCCAGCAATATACTACACATGTAGAAGGAAGCATGCATTGCGAGGACGCCTGTAAACGGGGCGGGGGCAAAAGGCCTTCCTGTCACAAAGTCACACCGCTGGCATCCTATTTTTCTTGCAAGGAGAAATATATTAGCGGTTTTTACCCTGCAGTGGGAAATGAAAGGACGAACCCTGACTTCAAACGATTCCTAGGCTCAGCATTGGATGCATATGCTAACATTTCGGACTTTGTGATACCCAACGATGAGAATAAATATGCTGACTTCAACCTTACCAAGATGGCACTGCAAATGCTTATAAACCAGGGTGAAACGGTGAGCAACGGCTCTTTCTAGGGACGACGATAAAGTACCAGCATTTGCACTTTAGGCATGCCTTGCATTTGTTACAGTGTAGATGTCCCCTGCAAAATCACATGCTACTTTCGAAATCTCTAACCATTGCTACTCTAGAATTGGGATTGGTGGCCATCTCTGAGAGAATTCAACTTATAGCAATGGTGGTTTGTCATGGTAGTTTTGTATTACTAGCTGCGCAAAGCAAAACGGCAACAAACTGATGGAATTTGAAATGAATACTCCCTTTCCAAAGGCATGTTCCACACAATCAATTAAATGTGCCCACGAAATCAAAGTGCCATTGAGAATTCGACTTCTAGAAATGTTGCCGTCATACTTGGGGCCATTGCTCATTGAACTATATTTCCATTTCTAGATATGCTGTGGATGTGTATTTTTCCAAATCCATTCTGCTTTGCAAGCATTGATGCTATATGGGTAGTTTGGTCAAGCCGGTCTTTGTCCCTGTCAAGTCCAATGTCCTTTTTGGCGTATTGTATTGATAGCTGGGGGTAGCTAGCTAGCTTGGAGAGAGAGCGACACAAACACACGCGCACACGATCATGCTGGCCATTATATTTTCGTGGAGGAAGTCTTGTATCCTACCGAAATTACGTGTTTGGATGGCATTGTCGACAAGACACAACCCTGCATTATAGTGTATTCGAGTGGCTCTGCCATATGACTGAAACTAAATCGCGAAATATTGGCCTGAGTACAATAACTGTCAACGCATATATATGAATTACTAAGAACGTTAAGTGATGCCGTCGTTGTCCTGGCCTGCCCGATTAGGATTTGCGGCAGCGCTTGGTAGTTGGTGTGGCAGTCAGTTGCTCTGCGGCGGGTTGTGGTTGATTTTCTGGTTGTTGTGGAGCACTAGTTTTTTAGGACCCACAGGAACCAATAGTGACAACGTACCGTCATCTTGAAGGACGACACTTGCCCCAGTCAATGTCATTTGTCGGGCGTGGGAAAGAACAAAGTTAAGGAGCTCGACGAAAATGGGCGAATGCTGTTCAAGCTGCGCCTGCAGAGACTTGAGGTGGTGTTTGTAGAGAGCTCTTTTCGGATATTCTTTCTCCTGGCCGGTGTGGTGGATTTGGGGCTCTTGCGGATGGGTGGTTTTGGTTTGGTGACAGAAAAAAAAGTGTCGAGGGAATGCTGTTTCCCTTGTTTGACCTCTTTCTTGGCTTCCCGTTTAACCTTCTTTGCTTGACGCTCTTCGAATTTATAGGATTCGAATCGTTCACGGGGAGTCTGCATGGGGGGGTAACTTGTTCAGGTAGAGGTGGCACTGGGGGCAATGGCAATCTTTCACCTTGTGTTCGACAATGACACGAGGGTCGTAGGATGGGTGGATGAGACATCGTGTGAACTCAACGGGGGAGGTGGTGGTTTCAGGGGAAGAATCCATGGTAAAAAGCAGGAAATTGACAACAATGTTGTCATTGTGTGGAGAGGAGATTTGAAACAAAAATGAAGATGGACTAAATTTGCTGTGGGGCAATGACAAGCGGGCATACCCCCCCCCCCCCCCACGTAGCTAGCTCAAGTTTTATGAAGAAAAAAGGGGGGGAAAAGAAGGAAAAGAATTCGAAACCAAATGACCGCCTTTAAACGAGCATAATTACTACCAAACAATGTATTTTAACGACCAATTTAGCAAGGCAAAAAATGGCGTGCCAGCGTGCGCGCATTCATGCCATTTTGGCCTGCTGCCGTACAGTATGAGTGCGGATCTTTCGGCCACAAAACCACAATGACGGCGTCGACGATTGCAAGTGCTGTAGTAAGTATTTGTTACCGCCGTTTGTTGCAATCGCTCAACCACTCATCGAAGCCTATTCGAGCTGCTTCTCTGGTTATTACAGCTCGTTTTAGCGGAGAATGATTCTAATTTCACGAGGCAAGGATTGATGAAATTCCTCGTCGACCAACGAGGTTGTTGATGCGGTTATCGCTCGTTAGAGGACGATTCAGAAGGATCAAACCAGGCAAGTTCTCGTTCGTGTTATTATAGATACGTCTATTGTTTTGGATCTTTTGTAAAGCGCTCATTCGTGACGCTAACGCCGCCTTTATTTTTATTGCATCTTTGTCTTCTGGCTCCTATTATCATCTTCGGATGCTGCCTTTGGTTTGCCGATCGATTTCAAAGACACTGGAAAGGACACTGGAGACGATGGAAAGGTCGTGGGACTCTACAATCAACCATCTTGGTGGTACCATCGTCGGCTCTTAGCGGGATGCTCTGGAAAGTCTGCGACTGTGTTGTTAGACGATGGTCAATTTTCGAAAAAGAATGTTCTACAATCATTCTGACGGGGTTTCTAGGGTGGTGGTAGTCTTCCACTATTCCTCTTCCTCTGTCGCGGGTACTGCAAGTGGTATGAATAGTACATCCCGCTTTTGATGTAGAACGACTCGTATTGGGGCAGTCAGAGAGCCTCGGCTGAGGGAACAACAAAAACGACTTTGAGAACCCAATAGCGGACAAATTATATTCAAAGAGCTGTATTTGTAGACCTCTAAACGTAGGAACATCTTGGAATAGGAATAGCTAGACGAAGTGTGGTGTGATATGGATTTTGACCGTATCATACAGTGCACTTATCACACGACAATTGCTAATATTACGAGAATACTAAGTAGCCGAGATTGATTGCTACGAACCTATAAACCTGGCAGCGCCGGGCTATGGTAGTGAACTATATATCCTCAAAATCTCAGCACCGTAGTCGTTCTATAGCTAAATCTAGTTGCAAAATGCTCAACCCCCCTCTTTTGGGCTGTTTTGGAAGCTTTTCGCGCGATGTCTCGTGTTAAGAGTTTTTGGATTTGCGGGATTTTTGGTGGCTAAACGAGGCAGGTTTTGGAAACTTATTTCTTCATTTCGCATTTCCGGCGCCTTTGTGTCAAGACCCTAGCAGTTTATTCCGGAACCCTAGCAGCTTATTACGAAAAAAACTTGAAAAGAGGGCTCTTTTGGACGGAAACAGCGTAGTTCTGTCAAGACCCTACCAAGTACTACCTACGTGGCCGACGGTTGGCCGACTGCCAACAAGCGGGCTAGTGGGCGAGGTAGCGGGTCGGATAAGTCAAGGATAGTTGGTTCCTGATCGGCATTAATGAAAACAATGTGATCTATTTTAATCTATTGAGTCTAAGAGACTGACTCGACCGTGACTGTAATTTGGTTACCGAGCCGCATTGTTGTGTGTGTGTGTGGGGGGGGGGGAATCGGAGGGGCGAAGCGAGTTGGTTCCTGATCAGCATTGATTACCGGTGTGGTCGAGTTTAATCTCTTGAGTCTAAACGACTGAGACGACCGTGACTGAATTTTGGTTCCTGAACTGCATGGATGTTGCAGGTAGGGGATCAAATGGGTCGAAGCAAGTTCGTTCCTGATCAGCATTGCTTACCGGTGGGGCACCTGAAACATGGCGGTGGACTTTTTTGGGAGGTTTGGAGGAATGTGATGCTGGTGGAAGGGACACTCCGATGACGTAGGGCTTGTTCTTCGCGTTAAAAATCAACGAATCATTATCCTCAGAACTAGTATTTTTAACGCAAAGAACAATATGGACGTCATCCAATGCGCGAATTCCGCGCACAAGCTCATAACCTGAATGGCGCCGAATGAATCGAATCGATCGACTCATGCAAATGCGCGCGCCGCCGCCGACACAATTGATCCATTATTGTTACTACTGAGCGAAATCCATTGCACACATTTTATGATACATTATGTTCCCCTTAAACATACAATCCCTGTAGCCTCAACGGCATACTACAGTAGGGTTACAATAGCACTACTACCGGTCTTACACTTTATTTTGGCAATGGTCCCGACCCCAGAATGCAGTTCGCCCTCGACAGTCAACCCTGCCGCAATTCTTGCATGTTCGTGGTGGATGGCAGCTACGGATAGTTCTTCTACCTGGCTATCAAGAACAAGCATACCAGAAACAGCTTCCAGCTTTTTGTTTTCTTCATTGATTTGTTTGGCTTCCTCTTGACAACGAAGACATATATACCGAAGTGATATAATGTGGTAGGGTGGTTCATACAATCCAAGAACAGTGCGAGATAAATGCTCCTCAGATCCACGCATACCATGGGTGGAAACATGGTTTCCGCATCCATTAGGACACAGAAATGTACCAAATCATTCGTCAAGTAGCCATATAAAGATATCACGATAGTAGCCTTCATCACTACCGGCTATCTCAAGCTTCTTGCACAATGCAGAAGCTTGATGTGCCCGGATCCACCAATTCCCGCCTTTTATCGTTGCCAACAGCCATCTGTCGAGTACTTCTTGGGATGTTTTGTTGAGTTCTTTGGAGAGACGTTCATAAATTGCTTGAATAAATAGTGACATGGGACTTGCACCATCTTCTTCCAGATCTTCAAAAATTTGTTCAATTTCAGTCTCCGACAATTCCTCATCTTCATGGTCTTGAAGAAGTTGTTCCTCGGTGTCAGCATCACAGGTGGACAACATGGAGTCCTTGTGTTTGTCGCCATCATATAAGAAGCAATCCTCTCGGACTATTTCTTCTATTGGGGCTCTTCTATTGGGGCTACCGGTGCTGCTCCAACATCTTGTTCGGGTATGCCACTCTGCAGAAAGGCACGCATTGAAGTTTGCTGCTTTTGCTTGTTTTTCTTATCTGCATCTCGCTTGGCCTGTGCCAATTTCTTCTCATCGTCTGTCTTTTTAGTGCCATAAGGGCGTCCAGACCGTGGCATGGTGGATGGAGATTGATTATAGTGGATGGAGATTGGGTAAGGTAGTCAATAATGAATTGTGTAGACGAGGAGACTAGTTGAATTGCATTTGTGGCTCGGCGTCGTGGTAACCCGGATGTACGGCGCGTTTTCGACTCGCTTATGGCATAGGTGCCTACCGGTGTGGTCGAGTTTAATCTGTTGAGTCTAAACGACTCATTCGACTGTGACTGTTGGGGGACGCTACAATGTGGACAAGGTTTGGACTGATACTTTCGCCATTCGTTTGCTCTAATATTTACCACTGAGATATTTACTAGCAACATTCGATCTACAAACAAAATTAGAACTTTTAACCTAACTCACTCTGGGTCTACTAATGGGGCGATGATTACTCGCCCGAAGGGACACCACAGATACTCCCCAAACACGGGTGACCGTGGCATATGGCACCATGGCCCCATCCGTCCACTCGCCCTGTCCCCTTGTCCAAGACCCGTGTGCCAACCGGTACATCCTCTGCCGTCAACCAAACCGGGTAACCGCCGAGGTTGACCAACGTCGTCCTAAACCGATCCATCTGTGATCGCATCTGATCCAAGATACGCCTCGCCCTAGCTACTCGAACGGCCGCCTCCCCTGTGGTTTCCCCCTTGGCCAACGCCAACTCCTCCATCACCAAACTATGCCATTCGACCAGTCGATCGAAACCCTGCAGCAGCTCATCACGCTGCTCGCTCCTCCGCACCTCATTGACGGCCCGGGTATCGTCGGTCGTGCTCCTCAGATAGCTCCGTGGAGCTCGTCCCGACATTTACTCAGTTGTTGCGTTACAGCTGTAGTGCTGTTGGTGAGTCTGACTTCTTGACAGCCGTTGTGCTGCCCCCGGTTTCCTTGCGGTTCAAGACGGGCCCCTGGTTTCTAATGACGATTGTTGAATTTTCAACGGCACGTACCGACAGCCGTTGTGCTGCCCTTGTGAATTGCCTGTCCCTGTTTTCCTCCGTTTCCAGCAGCTGTCCTTGGATTGCTGCTTGACTCCTCCCTGTCCGAATTTGTTTTTTGATCAATCAGTCGTCGGCAGTTATTAGACTTGCCTCTGCTCCGCAGTTGGCCTGTGATTTGCAGTTGTAAAGCGATTTAGGAACCAATCGGGAAGGTGGGTTGGTTCCTGAATCATGAAGTATGGGATTCAGCAACCAGGTTAAAAAAGGAGTTGGTTCCTGAATCGTGGGAGGAAGTTCAAAGAAAATTTGGGAGCAGGTCTTGTGGCAGGAGTCGTGAAAGGGGAAATTGGTCGATTACGTTGGGTTGCCAAGAATCAACTTTGGCAATCGTCTCCTGGTACTGTTTCTACATACATATATGAAGGGTACACTTACTATGCAAGGGAAGCGGCACTGACTGTGCGCGCGGCGGCCGTATTCCTTACATGCCTACATACTCATTATGCCTAATACAATACATAGGCATGCTGGCCAATGGACTCATTTGACTTTCGATGGGACATGGTCATTCTTCATCCTCTGGCAAAAATCGTTTGTGGCTTTTGGGGCCCATAGGGCCATGAGTCATTTTGCAAAAATTGCTGCCTGCCGACTGTTTGATTACGTCATAACGACCGAGTATTTGAGAGCCATTCGAGTGAATCGGCTAACAGGACTCATGTCGGGACCCACCCGGTGGACTTTGAGCGGGCCGGTCAAACGGCACATAAAGCCAAAAATACTGACGACACAATGGGTGGTCAGTGACGATCTAACGATAGTTCCTTCTACAAAAGGAAGTAATAGAGTAAGTGAAGGCTCTCCGGCGCCCCACAAACACAACTTATAATTTGGCATTAGCAACGCTTTTGTTAATTTTACTACTTCGCCCGATAGCCGAGCCTGAGAACTCGACTATTTGTACACGCTTCCTCTGTGCTAATAGACGAAGATAGAACTGAAAGATGGCTCGAGCAGGTACTCGAGGTGCAACAGCGAGGAGAGCAGCAGTTCAGCCCGCAGCAGTCGCTGGAAATCCAGTGCCGCCGGCAGTTCAACCACCGGCGCAAGCACCACCAGTTGTCCAGCAGGTGCAACTACCACCGCAGGTACAAGCACCGCAGGTACAACCGGAGCCACAAATCCAACCACCAGTCGCTGTCGCAGCTCCAGTAGCGGCGGTCAATGCAGCAGCTCCGCCTGTCGCAAACGCACCAGCCATGAACCAAGCGGCGGCGGCAACTGGCACGGCTGGGGTCAGGCTCAGCTTGACTCCCGGGTTGTTGAAACCAGGGGTGCTGGATTATGACTCGACACAAGGCATCTCCCACTACAAAAACGCAATCAAGAAATTCCAGGAGGAACTCTATGACGGAGGACCCGACGGATTCTTCCAATTCTTGAAAGCGATTGCAGAGAGGGCCAACGAGTTTGGATGGGATGTTCCAGGAGGCATATTCTGGTATGTCCCAAGCTTGAACGAACCTCCAGTAAACATCCTGGAGAACTACGGACGACTCAACATCCAGAAGATTTACATGGATGCCCAAGCGTGGATGGTCTCCCAGGGACGAATGGCACAGGACGACCGGATGCTATATGAGTGCATCCAAAACTCATTGACTGTGGGTGCGAAGACAAAGCTCAATATGCATCGTCAAGCCTACACCTTCATGCAAGGAGATCTCCGCATCCCTTGCGGAGTAACTTAATTGAAGCTCTTCATTCGGGAATCCTACCTCGATACACATGCGACGACCGGTATGATCAGGATGAAGCTAGGAAACTTGGCTGCTCAGATGTCAGTCCTTGGCAATGACATATCTCACTTACGTATTGAATATGTTGATGATGACTTTAAGACCACTCCTAATCAAATTAGCGAAGTGGCTTATGTGTTACATTTACTCTATACTAGCGATCCTAACCCCTGATATTGCAAGTAGCGATGATCCCAACTACTACTATGTTCCCAAGTCCAAACGATGAAAATGCGGGCGATTTTGGGAATTTTGATAGCCGGGATATTTTGTGTGAGCAGAAAGTTCAAGCCATACGAGACGACGTGGAAAGAACTCAAGACCAGGTCTAAATACAGGAAGGCAATCAGTGCCATAAGTATCGATGAGCCTATTTCCCTGGGTCGGAGAACTAACGGATCACTCGATATTTTCAACACAGTGGCCGAAAGGGAGACGAACTCAGAGGGAGAACCAATCCTTGTAAACGTGGCTAAGTTCGACTGCGATTCGGCAGCCATCGGCATTGATAACAGATGCAGTGCGTGCATATCGCACGACATCAGCGATTTCGATGGCCCCGTAAAGAAAGTCAATCGCTCAATTAAGGGATTCGGAGGTGAAAGCAAATTCGACGTGTACCAAGGAACTATCGTATGGCGTTGGTGCGATAATTTGGGCGCAGTGCCAAAGTTTCGTATTCCAAACAGCTACTACATTCCGAAGGGACGGATGAGACTGCTAAGCCCCCAACATTGGGCAAAGACGCAGATAGGATCGCGCATGAAGAACGTCCTTGGAACCGGCAAGACGACTACTGCTACTACAACGAACTTATTTTGGAACAATGGAAAGAACGAACTCGACGTCGCGATTGGAGAAAGAGACAACTGTGCAACGTTCTTTATGGCACCAGGCTTCAACAAGTTCTTGTGTTTTGCCACGTTGACTACGGCAAATCTATGGACGATCCCATCATGGCATGCGATACTCAAGTAGTAAGCGATGATGAGGATGACGACATTGATACATCGCCACCTCCTGAGCCACCAGCGCCTCCTAGGCAACGGTCAACTTGGTGGTCACGTATCACTGGTTTGCCCATCACTCGAGAGAGGGCTGAGGCGGAGGAAAAACAAGAACAAGAGGGCCCCACGTCGACCGTGTTCGACCTAGATGGACCAACGGCGACGGGGGAGCAAAGGCCAGTAGTAGTCGAAGAGGAAGAGGACAAGCAGCCTACAACGGCCGCTGCTCAACTACTCCGATACCACCAACGCTTCGGGCACATCAGCTTCGCCAAGCTTCAAAACATGGCCAAGCAGAACATTCTCCCAAGGGCATTGGCAGACTGCGCCGTGCCAGCATGCTGCGCATGCCTGTTCGCCAAGGCAACAAGAAGAAATTGGAGATCTAAGAGGAGACTCGACTGGACCACCAAGAACCAAGCGACTAAACCAGGTGAAGTCGTGTCGGTGGACCAACTAGTGTCCCCGACAATGGGGTTGGTGGCACAAGGCCCTGGAAGACTGATGACTAAGCGCTACAAGTATGCTACGGTCTACGTCGACCAGTACTCTGGATACTCATACGTTTATCTGCAGAAAACAGCAAATGCCGAAGAGACGATAGCAGGGAAGAAAGCCTTCGAGGCAATGGCATGGCAGCATGGTGTAAAAGTAAATCTTACCACGCCGACAACGGGCTATTTCGAGCAAATAAGTGGATTGACGAATGCAGAAACAGCCAGTAAGTCCTCACCTTCGCTGGAGTTAATGCTCATCATACCAACGGACTGGCCAAAAGAAGAATCAGGTCGCTCCAGGACCTGACTCGTTCCCAACTGATTCATGCAAACCGACGTTTGGCCGTACGCCATAAGAATGGCAAACGATGCAATTAACGAATCCCCTAATTTAAAATATAAGGAGGGACTTTCTCCGTTGCAGCTGTTTTCAGGTTCAACGGTGCAGACCCACACAAAGCACTGGATGCCTTTCGGGTGCCCGGTCTATGTGCTGGAGGATCAACTTCAGGGTGCATCACGCATCCATAACAAATGGGAGTACAGATCGAGAGTGGGCATATATCTTGGTCGTTCCCCAAACCATGGGCGAAACATTGCCATGGTGCTTGACCGAGTGACTGGTCTCGTATCACTGCAATTTCCCGTGGCGTTCGACCCGAGCTTCCGAACAGTTAAGGAAGACCGTTTTGATACCTCGTGGCAAATCAAGGCGGGTTTCCTAAGTGAAAGGAACGTTATCGGATATAAGACGAAGAAACGCGCTACGTCCGAGACAATATTTATAAGGAACAATGCTACGGAGCCAGAGGGAGACCAAGCTAGTGCACAACAGAGCGCAAATCGGTCAAAGACGTCAGCTACAGCGAGTAACGCTGGAACCTCCCAAAGACAAGGGGAGAATCTCGAGATACCACCCGATGATAGCCAATCGGGAAACAACGAAACGCAGCCACTAGATGGCAACAGCATGGAACAAGACGCCAGTCAAGGCCAATCTCCAAGCAAATCCCGAGCCGACAGGGACCAGCAGACTCTAACGCCAACGCAGAGGATCACGGATGTGATGGTGGCCGAGCTATCCAGGACCACTGCTGGGAATATAGATGGAGAAATTTACGTACTAGAGGCAATGTTCCCGGACTACGCCGGGAACGAGGAGATGGACCCACTACAAGTTTTCAAGGCAACTTCGGACCCGGACACGATGTATCTAAATCAAGCTATGAAGCAACCGGATGCACCAGAGTTCAAGAAGGCGATGCAGAAGGAGTGGGATGACCAGATCAACAACGGTAACTTCACCGTAATCCACCGATCGAAAGTTTGAGAGGGAGCGGCATTATTACCAGCTGTGTGGCAGATGAAATGCAAGCGCGACATCCGCACGCGCCATATTAAAAAGTATAAGGCGCGATTGAACATCGATGGATCGTGCATGAAGTACGGCCAACACTATGACCAAACTTATGCGCCGGTCGCGAGTTGGAACTCAATTCACACCGTACTAATAATGGCAGCGCTACACAAGTGGCACACAAAGCAAATCGACTACGTCCTTGCCTTTCCCCAAGCACCTGTCGAGAGGGAGCTCTTCATGGAAATCCCCAAGGGCTTTCGGATCGAGCAAGGAAACACAAAAGACTATGTGTTGCAGCGACATAGAAACGTTTATGGCCAATGTCAGGCCTCCAGAGTCTGGAATAAGTATCTCACCGACATACTCATCAACAAGGTCGGCTTTCGGCAATCAAACGTCGACGAGTGTGTCTTCTATCATGGGAACGTCATGTACGTGTTGTACACCGACGACTCGATACTGGCAGGCCCAGATGAAGAAGAGATCAACCAAGCGATCGAGGATATCAAGAGCGCAAAGCTCGATATCACAATTGAAGGTGACATACAAGACTTCCTTGGGGACGCAGCCGCATCTAATCGACCAAATACTACCAAATACTACAGGATTTGTCGATGCCCGAGGGAACGGTGCCTAAGTCTACAGCAGCAGCGTCATCACGACTACTCTCAAGGCACTCAGGTTCGCAAGACTTTGACAACTCCTTCCATTACAGGTCTGTCATTGGAAAGCTTAACTACCTGGAGAAGGGGTCACGACCAGATATCGCTTATATCACGCACCAGTGTGCACGATTCTCGACTTGCCCTAAGAAGGAGCATGGCGAGGCGATATGATGGCTAGCCCGTTACTTAAAGGGAATGCAAAACAAGGGGATGATATTAAGCCCCAACAGCGAGCGAGGCCTCGAGGTGTTCGTCGATGCTGATTTTACGGGTAATTGGGATCCAGACGAGACGGAGGATCGAGACACCGCGCGATCACGACATGGTTACCTGATCATGTTCGCAGGATGTCCGATACTATGGAAGTCGCAATTACAAACGGAGGTCGCCCTATCAAGTACCGAGAGCGAGTACACAGGGCTCTCGTATGCATTACGAGACGCTATCCCAATCATCAATCTATTCAAGGAGATGATGGAAGTTGGCATCCCGATCAAGTCGTCGAAAGCTCTGGTTCATTGCAAAGTTTTCGAAGACAACTCGGGTGCATTGGAAATCGCAAAGGTAGCCAAGTTCCGACCAAGGACAAAGCACCTAAATTGCCGACTCCACCACTTCCGTTCATACGTTGACAGCGAAGAGGTCTCGATCCACAAGATCGACACACTCGAGCAACCAGCGGACATACTGACTAAACCTCTAAACGAGGACGCAGTGGAGAGTTCCGCAAGATGATAATGGGATGGTAAGGCGATTCACAACATAGCAATCAAAAGAGGGAGTGTTCGATTAAGTCATAACGACTGAGTATTTGAGAGCCATTCGAGTGAATCGGCTAACAGGACTCATGTCGGGACCCACCTGGTGGACTTTGAGCGGGCCGGTCAAACGGCACATAAAGCCAAAAATACTGACGACACAATGGGTGGTCAGTGACGATCTAACGATAGCTCCTTCTACAAAAGGAAGTAATAGAGTAAGTGGAGGCTCTCCGGAGCCCCACAAACACAACTTATAATTTGGCATTAGCAACGCTTTTGTTAATTTTACTACTTCGCCCGATAGCCGAGCCTGAGAACTCGACTATTTGTACAGCCGACACTTTCGTTTCATTCCACTAGCTATTATATCTTTGCACTACAATCATGAACAATCTATTGGGCAATGTCTTGCAAGGCTTTCAGGATGAGCCTGACAGTAGTGAGGACGAAGACGATTTGCCGCTAAATTACATGGAACATTTCTTTCGTGAAATGGATAATATCAAGGCGGATATTGAATTTGTTGGTACAAGCACGAGATCCATTCGAGAATTACATGAACAAGCATTGAGTGCAGTCACCAACGCCGAAGAAGATGCTTTAAGCAAAAAGCTCAAACCCTTGATTTGAAGCTGTCGCGTTTTTACCCGATGGCAAGTCGTATGCCGAAATTAGTGAATGCCAAGGAGGAAGCTCTTGCACTGTGCCACTGTATGTTTGGGATTTGGTGTTTCCACCTGCTTCTCCCGATCCACGATTGGGAGGTGTGACGCCGCCTGCTTCGAACGCTTCGAACGATGCTGGATGGGCCACGATTACTTTTGATGACTTTGAATCAGGAGATAATCTCGGCAATTATATCAATGGACCGAATGCCAATCCCAATTTGGGATATGGGTGCCCTGTATCCACTACCAACAAGTGGTCCATGTTGATTTATTGGCATAATGGTCCCGACTCGTCCATCAGTCATGCCGCCAATCAAGACTTGTCAGCCTATCCATTGCTCCAAGTCAAGTTTGATTGGATCATGAATGGCTTTGATCATATGGATGCTTTCTTTTTGGAATTGTCCTTGGATGGTGGTACGACATACTTTATTGTGGCGGATTGGGCCTTGGATACGCAAGGCATTGTCAATTCGGGCGTGTGTTATTCGGAAGCGGTCGTCTTGCATGTTTCTTTCATGCGCTTTACCCCTAGTAAGAGCTATATCACTTTTGCTGCTGCGTCTCGCAGTCTCCTCGGCCGAACACCGCAATTGCTCAGCAGTGCTTCATTCAAGTCGTTTAGGATAAAACTGTCTATCCTGAAATTGCATACCTACGAGACGAACTTTTCCCTTAGAGTTTTTGCACGCGTTCCAGGGTCAAGTCATAACGGGAAGTCCATCGGCCGGAAACAAAAGCAGGGAAAACTTCGCAGCTTCCAAAAACAGAACGAAGCCACTTCGATTCCCAAAACTTGACCATGCTGGCAGTCGGAGAATCGATTCAGTTGATCGGAAGCAGCCATTCAGACCATCCATTCTTGGTCCTAGTATTGGACCGTCATATCAGTCTCCCAAGCATGAAGTGCAAGATCCCCCCCCCAATTGCAAGTAGTAGTCGTGCGCCCACATAGGGCATCGCAGGAGTAGCCTTCTTGCATACTGCCACCAGCTAGCAGCAAGAAAGCCCACAACCGTTCTCTCCTCTTGGACAACATTATTCAGTCAATTGGAATATGATTTCGCAATAACAAGGCCTTGACTTGTTGATGGCGTTGTTGTAAATAGTCCACCTTGTTGGTAGCCAAGACTTGATGAATCAAAGCCTCCACCAGTAAACTTTGGGGATGATCTGGAAACAAGAGTCGTTGTGCGATTCGCAGTCCTTGAAGTTTCGAGGCAATCAAAGCCGTATAATTACTGGAGGATGCCAAGAGTGTCAAGGCCTGTAATTCTCGGAGTGGGTTCGCAACAAAGACTTGTTCGGGTATCAAAAAGGCAAAATCATCCAAATCCAGCAGTGACGGCAAGGGCGGATTGTAAATCGCATACCTATCACTGATAATGACAGGAATGCATCCGACTCGTATACTTCGCATTAGGGCTTTGAGCCATTGTTTGGAACTTTTGGTGGCATACCCAAAAATACTGGTCGGAAAGTATCCTGCAAATTGCAAAGGAAGTTTTCTGTAAAGCGTGGAATTAAAAAAAGATTCTTCGGTACGAGTTCGATAAAATAACACATGACGCGATTCTTGTTGAAATCGTTCCAGACTTGGTTGTAGGAGGGGAACATTATCGATATCGGCCAATCCAATCGAAGCATACTGTTCGACGGGTAACGATGTAAATCGCATACAATTGTCGCCTCTGAAATATTCATATCGATCCAAAAATTGCGACGGAAATGCCAAACAGGCATGTTGATTCATGGCAGCATCTTGCGAGGATGCTACCGTGACATGTTTCAAGTAGGGATAAAATCCCGCCAGACGGCCCACGACACTTTTGGTATCACTTCGAAAGGTCACAAAGGCTGTCGATATGAGTAAATGACGATTGCCTTGAACGCTCTTGTATACAGGATGATCCAATAAGGCTTGTAGGGCATCACTTTCATCCATGTTGGCATGCGAAATACATTTACCAATAGGTGTAGGAATGACATAGATATCGGCTCGTGTAGGATCGTGGGTCCGTCGTAAATGAGTAGCATCTTGAAAGGCTTGCAAAACTTGAGTATCGTATTCAATTTCATCCTGATATCGATTCCAAACACGTGGCAATACCATGGCGTCATTTTGTTGTAGTAGTAATGTCATTCGTGTCTCATTGTACATGTAAAACTTCCAAGACGCCTGCTCTAAAGTGTTTGTCATTTGACGGAGTCTTTGCTCGGTGGAAGCCATGGAAGCCATGGTGGAACTCGAGAGTCGCTCCAAGATCGACGCCACGACTTTTTGAGATTGTGCCGAATCCAGTTGAGTGGGAATCATCATCATGGAACTCAGCGCCGGAAGGGACCAGTCAGTCTCCGAAAAGGACCACCAATTGGAAGTCTCATTTTCAACGTCCCATGCCGATAAATCAAGAAACAAGAACGAATAAATCACCACAAACTCCAACAAATTCGTCGTCCATTTGCGTTTCCACCAGGAACAGGATGACCGCAGTCGTTGTGGCTGTTGGCGACGGTCTTTAGGACTGGCAGCAGCAGTGGGCGATGAACGAAGACCCGCGATACCCACTTTGAACGCCATTTTTATTGTTGTAGTCAGTCTGTGGAACAGTCCGCCACCGATAATGACTTTCGCTGTTGTGGAAAGCTAGCTACTGACGGGCAATATGGCATTGAATGATACAAGTTGTGGATACCGACACAAAAGTGAGAAGTGAGGAACCTTTGTGGCATGTTGTGGTTGTGTGAATTTTGGCGATGGATCGACTACACTGACGGCGCTTTTGGACTCGGTGGACAAAAACGGCGCCCTGCTCCAATCAAAACGGGGCGCCAAAATGCACGGACAGTCACGGACGATCCAACTTTGACGCACATTTGCATTTTTCAGCGATAATTTTGGGATGTCGTCGTTTCGTTTTGGACTTCCTTTCTCATTCTAATCGACGGATCCAATCGATAATAGTCTGTGGCCGGCTCCATTAGTACCGCTACTACTAGTTAGCCAGTCATTATGACTATTCGAGGCATTCGGCGTCCAGAAGTTGCTCGCCCTCGCAACGCTACGAGTAGTAGTCATTCGCAGCACAAGAAGAATGGCGACTCGAAACAACAAATTACGACGAGACGAGAAAACTTTAGGAAACGTTCCTCGGCCTTCCAAAAAAGCACTATTGATTTTTTTACAGGATGCTTATTAGTTTGTTCCTTGTTGTTTACGGCACGAACCGTACTCATTGCCACTTCCAACACAATGCCTACAAATTTTGACAGCAGCTTTCGACACGATGGACCTTGGTTCGCCACAAATACTACGTACTCAAAGCAACAGCAGTCATATACAGACACGAATATTAACGAGTGGTGGTTACCTCGGCGCAACACGGTCCAGTATCCAAATTTAAGTCATCCCCACATGGGTGCCAGACATTTCAATGGTTCTCTGGGCATGGTAGTCAACCCCTCGGTCCAGCGACTTGTTCGGTCAAACTGGAATCTAAACCAAACATTCAACAATATCACATGTCCTGCGAAAAGCTATGGAATGGAAGGTCCTGGAGGAAACCAAGTGTTGCAAAAGGTTCGAAATGGACTCATCAAAGCCCGAACAGCACTTATTTCTTCTTCGCCAGGAGAAGCTAGCCCGAAGATACTTTGTATGGTATTTACAATTTACACAACAAAAGACCAGCATTCCAACCTCAAAGCTATTGCCGAAACATGGGCGAAAGAATGTGATGGATTTATAGCTGCCAGCAACATGACTCAACACGAGTTTGGAGCTATTGATTTCCCTCACCAAGGTCCCGAAGACTATGGGAACATGTGGCAAAAGATTCGTTCCATGTGGACCTATGCCTATGATTATTATTTACAAGACTATGATGCATTTTATATTGGAGGTGACGATACATTTTTAATTGTGGATCACTTGAGATTTTTCCTTCAAAGTCAGCATGTCAAGGATCTGGAAAATGGACAGTTGGATCGAATTTCTCAATACTATAAAAGTGATGCTGCTCGAACGGCATCTTTGCGTCCACGACCTTTGATTTTTGGAATGCCATGGCACCACAAGAATTTTCCAATGATATCGGGAGGAGGAGGCTATGTTTTGAATCGGGCGGCCTTGGAATTATGGGGAACACAAGGGGCGGATACCTTTCGCGTCGACTTTGTCGATTCCAGAGAAGATATTTTTGTGACCGACTTTTTTCGAGAACAAGGCGTCCAAATTTCGGATACGCAGGATGACAAGGGAGGATGGAGATTCGGTCGGGGTAGCGCACAAATCCATAGTGAATTTGATGGACGCACCTCGGGAAAGAGAAGTCCCATGCATCCCGCTCATCAGGAAATGTTTGGATTTCAAAATTCCCTTGGTATCGATACCTCTAGTGAGCACCAAATCTCTTTTCATTTAAAGGAGGACAAGGCTCGTCTGGCAGCTGCTGGTTATCAGGTCTCTGATTTGATCCTCCGATACCATGCTATCCTCAATTCGTTATGTTCAGAGGCCGAGACTCAAACTAGTAATGGCTCTGCGCTTGATCAAATTTGGCTGGGGCACTCGCTGGACATGGAAGCTACACCCAAAATGGAATCTCAGCACCCTTGGCTTACAGTGGTAATGACGTACTGCAAAGGTCCGTTTGACTGGCTTCCACCTTTCCTCGGAGAGCACAAAATTTCAAGTTTTACGATCGTTTCCAAATGTGGTGCTAATCCCGAGATTCCAAAGCTACAACAAGTAGACGTTGAGGTTCGAAACGTGCCAAATATCGGAGGCTGTGACCACACAATGGCACAATGGATGGGCGAAGTCTTGAACATGAAAGAGAATGAACAGTTTGGAGACAATGACTTGGTCCTTTTCTTGAAGGACAATCTCTATATTCACCAACCAGGCCAACGAAAGCGCACGCTAGCCGAGATGGTTTCAATTGCTTCATCGCCCCGCGGGTTCGGATGTTTCTTGGAACCTGCCGACGGCAAATCCATCCTACACGAAACTAAAGTATTGGGTCACTTCAGCTTGCCAGCCTACAGAGGAAATCGTAATGGCTTCAAATCGCCCAAATATTCCAAGTTTCAGGATTGGCAGTTGGATATGAATATCACCCTGCCGAGTCCTCTTGTGCATATATGTTACGGTGGGACGTACGTTGTCAAGAAATCCCACATTGCAAAGCTTCCTCGAAGCTTGTATAAAAGCATCGAAGAAAGTCTTTCTCGCAGTGACAAGATTGAGGAGGCCCATTTTGCAGAGCGATCATGGGCCGGTCTCCTATCAAAGCCACTCGAACAAAAGGAAGTTGAAATTGTATACCAAAGTGAATTTGATGTTTTGCCTCCAGGACAAAGTTACACAGGAACTCTTATGAGAAAGAACGTGCCTGCCTTCTAGAGGTCGAATGTCCCAAGGAAACATTGCCGGGTGGTCCAATTATTGGTCTTTGCTAGTACGATCGAAGAAAGTCTTTCTCGCAGTGACAAGATTGAGGAAGCCCATTTTGCAGAGCGATCATGGGCCGGTCTCCTATCAAAGCCACTCGAACAAAAGGAAGTTGAAATTGTATACCAAAGTGAATTTGATGTTTTGCCTCCAGGACAGAGTTACACAGGAACTCTTATGAGAAAGAACGTGCCTGCCTTCTAGAGGTCGAATGTCCCAAGGAAACATTGCCGGGTGGTCCAATTATTGGTCTTTGCTAGTACGATTCGCTAATCTTGTTGCCACACTAGATAGATGTCATTTCGAGACGTATCCTCTTTCCATGCGTCACGTTGAGTGCTTGAGAAGCTCTTCTGTCGTATCAATCTTGTTGTTTCGTCCTGTTGTAATGTACTGGTGAGTGAATAGCATGATGAAGCAATCAAACTCCGACAAAGGTCCTACGACATACCTGCTACGTTGTGCAATCAATCAAATCTCCCTGATGATAATAATATTCTTCGTGCATATACCACACTTCTTGCTTGACTTTGTTAGGATCACGGTCATAGTCATGAGCAGCACATAATAATGACGCCACACGATACCCTTGCCGGTAGTACCGTCAGTCCAATAACCCCTTGGTAGTACCGTCAATAATGGGAACCAAAAAAAAAACCAAACCCATTTGTCATGACGTTGCGATTGATGAACATGATGATGATGATGATGATGATCCAGCGCCATATATATCTTGGTGTGACTGTCGTCGGCAACATGGCATGAATGTTGGCGGTTGCATTTCCAATGGTATCCTGATAGGGGGACTCTTATGCCACCATGGTACAGACTTACAATTGATTACCTACCAAGGCATCTTCTTCGTTTTCCACTCTTAAAAATCGTGGGGAAATTGTTCGCCAAGCCAAGCCATTCCCACAAGGCCGGAATGGCAAGATTGGTTTGGTCGCCGTGACAATACTAGCGTCGACCTTGCTTTTTTCTTGATAGTAGGCAGGATAGTCACGACGATGACCCACAATTCCACTGTACACACGTGTGTGCTTCTTCCGATACCCACACAAGTCGTGGCCAAGAATGTATTGCATTTGGCATTTGGGAATCAAATGTCGCTGCAGGGACGACATTTACATTTTATTCCCAGAATGTCAGTAGTAGTAGTAGTAGTACTACTACTACTGCAATCAGCATGAACTTTTTTTACCCGAGACGCTGTAGTTCCCAGGTTGCGAGAGGTGGCATGGTGGGGAAAAGAAAGAGACACATTCGAATTAATTGTGGATGTTGTTGTTGTTGTTGTTGACACCATGATTCCAAACGTGCCGATTATCGGCAACCCCGAGAAATCATCGACTGAGTGACTCGGAGCCACTCAAAACGTAACAAGAGTAAAAAAAGTCATCACAACAAAATATTATGGCATTACCGCGCGGGATACGAACACCCGGCTTGACTAACTAGACTAAACCATGCCACTCCTTCGGGGAAATAACGGTCCCCTCGATGGGAGACGGAGCTAGGAGTCCGATCACATCGTACTATCTGCATCCAAGATTAACTTCCAATAACAACCACCATCACGAAATAAATACAACCGAGGTACCTGCCCCACCGCAGGACGTCCAACACGAATGGCCAACAAGTTTAGGCCACCCCCTCGACGAGTCAGACGCGACTTAGAACAGGACTTGTCTTGCAAGCTCCTTACGCTCCGCTCCACTCTGAACCTTGGTCAACATGTCGGCTAGGTTCGCCTTGGTATTAACATAACCAATACGTAGGATGTCCGCCGCTGCCTTCGACCTCACGTAGTGATAAGCAATCGAATTTGACTTCTTCTTGAGAGTAGACTCCGGCACACTTGTGTTGTTAACAACAGACATGTTGTCGACGAGAACATGAGCATACCCGTCGATAGGAACACCAAGCATTCGTAACTTGTAACGGAGCGCTTCTAAAAGCTCAACGCCCGTCTTCAACGCCATGAACTCCGACCCAAAAGAACTTGTCTCAATCGAATTTTGCTTTTTAGAATACCAGACAATCGGAGCACGATTAACCCAAATCAATATACCTGTTCTTGACTGACGAGTAATAACGTTAGCGGCATGAGACGCATCAACAAACATGACAATTACCACGTGTTTCCCGAGGGGAGTTGGCGCGTCTGGTGGCCAATCATCAGCCGCCCATGGATAGAATTCCTTCCATTCATGCTTCGGCAATTCCGGCAAATGGTCCGGGTATCCATCGTCCATGACCAGATTTGATCTTTCATGATTACTCAGATAAGCAAACACATGTAAGGCCGCCTTAAGATGCCCATCTCGTGGACACGCATTGTAAGCCGCCAGCATTGATGTCTCTGTACAGATGTCGATTCGACCGAGCTCAACAATCCACCGAAGAATACCAACACACTGCATATAAAACGTGGCACCTTCATCATTGAGTAACGGGGTAACATCCAATTCTGGCTTATACCCAGAGGGAAATGGCGCGCTCGCCCCAGATTTCAATTCGAGTTCCATCTGCGCGAGCCTTGACTTAATAACACGGATCGCTTCCTTGATGTAGTCCCCTGAACCAATCGCCCATTTCGGCATGGGGTCACCATCAATCCAGAACTTTGAGATCGTTGCCCCAAGGTACCTCGTCGGTTCTCCAATTGAATCCTCTTTCAACAAGAAACGCATGTTAAGATCGTCGAGAATACCCTTTGGATCCATACTTATTGCAAGTAAATCGTCGGTATAAACCAACAAATATTCGTAGTATTTTTCGCCGTTCGGCTTGACGGCCTCTCGAAACCAAACATCCATATCGGCACGACAAGGAATAAAACCCAATTCCTCCCGGAGGGTCTTGGCACAGTAGCTTCTCCATGAAAATCCGGCAGATTTCAAACCGTAGAGTGCCTTCACTATCACCGCGGTCTTGCCCTGTAACGCGCCGAACTCAGGTCCAAGAATCGTATGAACCCTTTCAGCACACGGTGCATTCAAATAAGCACCTGCAATATCGGCAGAAAGAACAGACAAATTATTCAAAGACGCAAGCAAGAAAGCGAGACGAATACTTTCCCTTGTAACCACGCTTGCATATGTAACCGAAGACGGCGGCTCGGTTTGGTCCCCTCTCGCACAGATCCTTGCTTTGCGAGTCAGGTCCATTTTGACATCAAAGACAACCATCAGGTCAATGAGTTGCGAGCCAACAGGAACCTTCTCTTCCGAATCCAAAACTTTCAATGCAGGGATGACCGTCTTGACTTCCTTCGCCATCGCGTTAGCCCAATGTTGAGTTCCTGTCTCGCGGTCAATCTCGAGTGCACGGCCAACATCCATTGGCCCAGGAACCTCAATTCCAAATTTCTCATTCTTCCTTCGTACGGCACGACGTTTTACCGCTTTCAGGACACTGTCCCTTTTCCTCAGAGTGAAAGGAACCCACCAAGCAAACGCTGGTTCCGAGACAAGTTTATTCGCAACAGCATATTCGGCAACTTGGACTGGGTAAGCTTCCTTCGCGTCTCTCAGAGGAATCCACGTTGTACTCCCATCGTTCAATTCGGCACAGATACTCCAGCCTTTTGTAGTGCGCTTTGGGATCCTCTGGCCTCCGCGTCCAATGAAGCCATCGTCAGCCTTCAGAGCTGTACCGTCGCACCTGTGATCAACAAACTCCTTCACAAAGGCAATTGTGTATCCTTCTTCGTCAACAGACGCCATGATAGATTCCACAATATGGTTAGCTGTAACGCATTCAACATCCCCATTCGCCCAAACAACTTCGTATTGGGCTGTATCCAGCAGCGGATTCTCGTGAAAATGCCCGATAAAGTTTCCATTTGAGTCTCTTTTGCGTCCACGAACGACGCCTGTCAAAACATTATTACCGTCCCCTGTCGCCTTTCGTATCTTTGTTGATACATAATGATCATACTCGAGCGGCTTCTCTTCTTCATCAAAGGGAGGCGGGACGAACTCCTTATCCTGCTCATCTACCTCGTTTGCTTCATCGTCCTCGTAGGGAACAAAAGCCGGTACATTATCTTCCGCCCTGATAAATCTTTTATCGCCATCGTCTGGCTTCAAGTCGATCCCTTTTATTCGCTCGCCTAGCTTTGCGGCAAGTTTGTCGGTGAAATCTTGCTTCATCCGCTTGATATCCTCGTTCTGGTGCTCGTCCTGTGAGAGTGGAATAACAGAAGAACGGTGCAAAATGCTACCGTTCGAGGTGAGAACAGCTTGACAGAGCACATCCGGAACATCGAAACTTGGTCCAAGCCAACGACACAATTGTTTCTGCGGTTGGCTTGATTCTCGTGGTGATCGAGCCCAGCACCAATCGTAAAAACCAAAGTTAATAAGATGTGAAATATCCGCCGTGTCCCCTGCAGCTATCGTTGCTGCGCATTCACCGTTCTGCTCAGGGTGACCTAGAGCAGTGTGACTTCGTTGTTCGGCACACGTTGCGTAGCAACGGTCCCAGAGACAGGCAGGAACATTGCGGGCCAACATTGTCCGCTCATACAGCCGACTGACCTCACGAATTGCGTTTTCGGCTTGAGATTGATTGTGCCGGTACGGTTCCACTGGCAGAATTGGTACTTGAGCGCGTTGGCATCGTTTCAAAAACTCGCCTTTGGTGAGAGAGAGAGCAGAGTCAGGAACAATGGATTCCGGGAACCCAACAGTGCGAAAGACCTTGTCCAAAGTAGTATGGACTTCAGATTCCCTCGGAAGCGGAAAACCAGCTACCCACTGGAATGGCGTCGAGTAGACCGCCATACAAGTGTTGCCCTCGAGTGACTTTGTGGGGCCAAATTTCACGTCAACGAACAATTTGCTTCGTAGCCTCCTGTATCGTAGCGCATACTCTGTTGGCCGAAATAATCGGTCCCCTGAAACACGGCTCCAATCTCTGACAGCTCGTTGTGTTGTCTTTGTCAAAGTTCGTTGCGCTGCTTCCAGGCTAATACGCCATCGTCGCGCTAACTGGTCAGCAGTCACAAGCGTAGATCTTGCTGCCGTTTTCATCGCAGAAAGCGTAGTCATCACCCTGTCCCCTAAAGCGGTGGCAAGAGCAAGGTTGTGAAATGCAGAGCAGATACGTTCGTCGGCCTGTAGAAGAGAAGAAAGAGAAAACAATTGGGTGGTATTTGTAGCCGAGATCGTATTGAAATATGAATCGCCACCGACTTGTCGCCGAAGATGCTCTTCCACGAGATTCGAGTTTGAATCTGATGGCCTCCATTCCAACTCGCTGGTCATACGGACATGAATGTAGTTGATGGGATCAGTAGCCTCGGCACGAGTCGGCTTCCTGACATGAAAATATGAAAATGGTTTGTCGTATTGTAGTGGGATGTGTAGACCGCTCTTGGGGTCCAAAATACTGTGATCAGTGGCTGCACGTTTATCCGGTGGGATTCGTTGCAAAGCCACGTCATTTACAACAATTTGGTTTTCCCTCAGTTGGTCGGGACACAACAAATGACAAGACATATTAGGCAAAACGAGTGCATGGTCAAAAAGAAGAATGTAAGTGTGCATAGTTACCGGGCAATCATACGCCACGGCCACGAGGGCCTCGGTAACATTTCTGATTGGCTCCATACTGTCATGAAAGCCACTAACGTTGATGTTGGTGTTGTAGGTGTGGAGGACAAAACAATGTTCGAGAGAGAATGCGCATGTGTCGGCGTGCGAATCCAGTTCGCAGCGTGAAACAGTGGTGTGAGATGAATAAGAAGCAACAACCCGCCGTAGCCAGGAAATGCCACGGCATCAATCCTTCTTTCGTCGAGTCATAGAAGCGGCAACATGACTGTTGTCGACGCTCATTGATGATGTCTCACTCTGGGCGCTCGTAGACACGGTCGTCGGCGTTTCCTCCGACTTAGTACTCGACACGTTGCGGTTTCCCGCCTTGCGCTTGAGATCCATAACATAATCCTTCTCCTCCTTTGTAAAAGTATTCCAGATAGCAAAGGGGTACGAGCCATTATTGAGTAGGTGACCTGATTCGGAAAATCTTCCTCCGCCGCCACCTCCACGTCCTCGGCCTCGACCGCCTCTACCACCACCTCTTCCAAAACCTCGTCCGCGGCCTCTTCCACCGCGACCTCGTCCACCTCGTCCATCGCCGCCCGAGCTGGTGGTGCTCGAAATATTCCTCGGTAGTGCCGATTTTACCATACTCTCAGCCGCATCAAGCTGGCCTCCGAGATAATCAATGGCCTGCTGGTAATTCGTCAAAAGAGCCGCATTCGAGAAAACAACTCCCTTTGCAACAGCAAGACGCTCGTCAGTGATACGTGAGAGCAAACTGCGCACCTTAGCCTCATCTGTACGGCCTTCTCCGTAAGCCTCCAGGTCGGCAAAGGCACTCCTGTGACGCGCAATGAAGCCATCCCATTGGAAATTCCGCGCCTTGCCATTCCAGAAGATGGTGTTGAGAGTATTCTCCGCCTTATTCTTCACTTGACTGATATGAGAGGCACCAGCATACTGCGCCTTGAACGACAAGTAGGCGGACCGTCCGTCTTTGGTGCGGTCGAACTGCTTAACAAATGCCCACGCATCGGTGCCGTGAGTAACATGCCGCATGAGATTGAAAACCGTTTCATTGTCGATCTGGAAAGTGTCTCCCGTGTGGTGAGCACGACGAATCAACTCGGAACGAAAGGTAGGATTTCCGAACCCGGGATCGGTGGCAGGCAGCTGGACTTCGGGACGGACGATATACTCCAAAGGAGTCCCCTCGATTCCATAGGAGGAACCAATCCAAGAATCGATGTCCTCAATCGTCTCCCTCGACTTTTTAGCCGTAGTAAACTTCTCCGGTAGAGAGGGGTTGCCGTCTTTCTTAATCCTATCCAGGTCGACCTTAAACTTCCACAATCTGGTCAAACGACCAAGCGAAGCCTCGGCAACGACAAAATCCCTCTGGATCGTCTCCATGTAACGCATATAATAGACCAACTGACGGAAGCGTTTCTGCTGGTTGGTCCCCATAAAGGTACCGGGGTTGTTAATCTCCTCGTTATTGTTGTTGAGTATAGTACCGCCAGGACGGCGGATGGCGGAGAACAAAGAATCCAACTCATCCTCATCAACGATACTTTTCACGTCGTCAAACTTTGAGTAACCTTGCCAGAGCAATGCCTCAACGATCTCAGGATCAAAAGCAAGGACGTCGCCAAGGTAGCCAGCAAATTCCTGCACAGCAGGGTCAACAGCAGCAGCAGCCATAGTAACAGTAAAGAAGCAGGATAACACAACAAGTTGTCACGAAAACAAAAGTCTCGGTGTGAGGGAACACAAAACATCAATTCCGAGACGCGTCGAAAGCGTCCGAAAACATCGAGCCAAGATGCAGGCCATTTGCATTGGAAAGCAGCACATCCTCTTGGAATTTCCTTTTCATGTTCAACACATCTGATTGGGCTAAAGGGGTGAGAAATGAGGTGACACGTCGTCATTTGTATATGCCCATCAAGGCGGAGACATATGCTCCGTCTGACGTGGTCAATTTTATTTATATGGGTTTCTCCGTTTTCAAGACCTTTATTGCCATGCATTATGCCGGAGAAGCCCGTGCTGCAGCGCACCGAGCATGGTGCGGTTGTGGGTGCGTCCACCCGTGTGGCGAGATGGCTGCGCGCGCCCGAAGTGAGCAACGCCAGCTGAATCGTCGTTTCGCGATGCTCGACACGAAACATGGTTGACGACCATGAGCCTCTTTCTTTTGCTCTTTCGCCGACTCTCCCTTCATCAATCGAAGAGCCAGGTATTGTCGACACCTCCCCAGGTGTTGTAGTTAGCAAACTGGGTCTGATAAACCGAGAAATCATCGACTGAGTGACTCGGAGCCACTCAAAACGTAACAAGAGTAAAAAAAGTCATCACAACAAAATATTATGGCATTACCGCGCGGGATACGAACACCCGGCTTGACTAACTAGACTAAACCATGCCACTCCTTCGGGGAAATAACGACCCCGCGGTCACGTAGGTAGCATCTGATAGACATTTGACAAAAGAGACCCAATAAGGAGCTGAGTCTAAATTCCTGGGCGCAGAAACCGCGCGATTTAGACCTCAAGTCTCAATTCTAACGCAAATAAAGGCCTTTATTTGCGATGGGTACGTATTTAGGG
>OX595986.1:1910000-1955000 GCA_951394045.1 Nitzschia sp. DOCU1
GCAAGACTTGTCAAGAGTCCAGTAGGAATTATATTGGTCTCATACCTGTGTGGTCAACATCATGCACCAACGCTGAAAAGACAACTGCAAATTGCGTAAGAGGATCACTGGTGATACCGTATGTGTAATCATGCAAATCTGAGGCAATGTCGTTGGACTCCCGATCGTAATCGACATTTTCCGGGATGACGATGCGATTGAGTAACTTGTTGGCCGACATGGTAACGTGACTAGCGTGTTCAAAGTTGTGGAATGGGTTCTTTCTGTACATTTGGGCGATTGTCGTGATATAGTCTTGCAACTGAGTGACAACGGCTTCGTCCAACTCGACTGTTTGGAATTTCTCCAAGGCTTTGATGGACTTGGGATTGAATTTGGGAAGAGTGATGATTTCAACAACCTCATCAACAACAATTTTGTCATCGTCGTCTTCCAGATCACCACCTTCCGTTGCCGACATCTCTCCAAACGAAGAATGGAACGTCGAAACGCTCGCGTCGAACCCAGCAGACTGAGTTGATAGACGTCTCTTTGGCATACGAATCGAGGACTCCCGTTGAGGCATCCTGATCGGAGCGCTGCCCAGCACTTGCTGCTGCGAGAATCGGTCCACAACCGCAGAAGTATGGCTCTCTAAGGACGTGGTATGTTCAGAGATATTTTGAAAGGAGTTCTCAAAACTGTGGGACACCGAATACGAATGACTCGACTTGGACCACCCGTCATTGCTTGGTGGGGTTGCGGGCTTTGGTGCCTCGTCTCTTGCGGCCACAATCTGTTTCAGCAAACGCACAAAAAGCTCGAGTTGCCATTGGATCAACCTCTCCTCACGCTTGTCGTTCCCTTCGCGGCCTTGGGTCACCATGTCCGACAGCTTGTCGACCTTGGTAACTGAATCCGACGTCGTCCTCTGAAGGCCTCGCGTCGGTTCTCCTTTGGTAAAGGTCGATCGGCTGCGCGATGGTGCCACGCGCTTGATTTCCCTATCGAGTTCATCTGTGCTTCGATTGGCTTGGAGGCTGAAGTTATCAGCGCGGGAAACCAGCCAGTATGTTTGTACATTTCCCTTTCCTTTTGCGTGAACAAGATCATCCCGAGGCTTCACCCAGTATCCCTTTCCTGCCTGGGTAAGCAAATCGGCCGTAGATTTGCTCATTTGTACGCGGTTCGTCTCGCCCGTGCTCTCCATGCGTGCCGCCGTGTTGACGGTATCTCCAAACAATTGAAATCGCGACTTCTCGCCTTGCAGAACACCAGCTGTAACAGGCCCACTATTCAACCCCAGTCTCATGCAGAGATCGCCTTCAGTAGCATGTATGCTGTTAGTTTGTTCATTTCCTACTAGAGCAATCGGAAAAGAAAAGAACGTACCGGTGTCGGGACCCAATGCGATCTCAAGCCTTTTGGTGACCTCTGTCATTTTGGTCATACATTCTCGAGCAAACTTTGTCATCCGGACAGCATGATCAGGTTGAGGTTCGGGCAATCCAGTCACGGCGACGTAGCAATCACCAATAGTTTCGACTTTGAACACCTGAGACAACATTTCGAAGAAGGCCAGACGGTCAGTGAAGCAACGGGGGCAGACTCATACAATCTGCAGAAGAAACTTACCCCACGTCGTCTAGCGACTTTATCAAAGGCCGCGTATATAGTTTGTAGTAGCGTAAAGACATCCTCAGGTGAACGTTCTGAAGACCAAGCTGTAAAGCCAACAATATCTGCAAACAACACAGTGGTGTGCGGAAACTGCAAAAAAATCCAGCAAGGATGGTGAGATACAGCGCCAGCACGCCATTCAATCGCGCGAATGTGACTCACCAAGTCAGCAATCGGTTTGTTCAATCCAAATTCCTCACTTTGATCGACCAAGGATGCAGGAGTACTGGCAAGAAGATTCTTTAGCTGGTGCTTTGGGTGAGACACACCGCTCTGCAATTTGGGCCCGCCAAGACCCAAGTCCCTTAGACTGTTGCCCAAGGCGGGCTGGACACTCTCCAATATACTCTGCACTGCACTCGCAGACAGAGGGGCATCCTTCGGGGCGCTTTCCGGACTCTTGTGAGGAGACTCGGGATCGTCTCCGTCGCGCGGATCACCTTCCGGAGTGTTTTCCTTCTTTTTCCGACGCAGCCTTTTCAACTTCTTCATCTTCTTCTTCAGCTTCTTGAGCTTTTTCTTCTTCTTTCGTTTTACTCGATTTGTTTCGAATAGACGATCCCGCACGTTGGCAGGAAAGAGTGACGATACAATTGCCCGGGCTTCGATGGCCGATGATAGTATGGCACGGTTGCGGCGTTCCAAGAAGCGGTCATATATCAGAAAAAGAAGAAGCGTGACGAAAAAGGCCCCAAGACCAACTCCTACATATACCATGGGGTTGATCGTCTCATAGGCTTGTTGTGTAGCGGTTGAAGGATAAACATCGAGTCGGTACTGACAGACTTCGGCCTGATTGTCATTCACAAATCGCCGGGAGATAGTAGTTCCTTCCAACTGCAAGTTTTGTAGGTCGTATGTGCTGCGGTAGCTCTCGAAGGCTATATCATGTGCATCCTTGAATCCCAAAAATGTTACATTCGGGCCGTCTACTCTCAAGCTGGCAACTTGTCCACAGGAGTTTCGAACAACGGCCAGAAAGCCTTTCGCACGGGAAGGTAATGCGTCAGTGAGCAAGCTGGTCCAGGAAACTAGGGCTACAACTGTCCCCACGGACGACACCATCACACCTTTCATGTTCGGTTCCACCCGATGTAGAACGGGATACACCATGCTCCCATACAATTCGTCGGATTTAATCGCATCCGAAAGAAAGGCCCGTAGGAGATAGTCGCTCTCGTCGTCGTTTCCGTCCAAGAATCGCCCCATGACGGCTGATGAATTGCCCGCGGAAAATATGAGCTCGGCGCTAATGTACATGTTGCTCGCTAAGTCGTAGTTGATAGATTCGCGGTGCAGAGGATGCATGTGCCGAATGGGATAGAAGGGGCCTGGACCCGACGACGCCACCGGAATGCCATTAACAAGATCGAAAATTTGATCTCTTATTCCCCCCGTCGAGTTTGGAGCGTCGGCTTGCACCCGTCGACGATCATCAATGCTGGATTCCGCCCACTCCTCCGATTGTTTGATCCATTCCTGATTTTCCTTAATATACAGCTCATAGTCGGTCCGCTCATTCTCTTCCACTATCGGCGTTAACAAATTTGACTGAATTGAGGTGGAAGCGTATTTGGCGTTCATACTCCAGACTGGGAAGTCTGGTATCGTCACCGTGGGCCAGACCCCGGCGGCTGTCGCCATGGTCGAGTCGACCGCAATGGAATCTAACGCAGAGAAGGCCCGCTGTACATTTTCCCTCCAGGCATCTCCTAATTCATCGCTCAAACTGAGCACCGTTTCTTCGAAACTAGCTTCTTCGTGACTATTTGCCACTGCATAAAGTGTGTAAGGAAGCAAGACTCCCAGTATCACCAGCAAAAAGAAGAGAGCGCAGTAACGCCCACATTTGGCGGCTCGAACCTCGCTCCGTGCAATTTTATGACTCTCCCTATCATTGTCTTCGACGGCGGTTCCTGTCGCACTCGAGGCGGCGTCGCTTCCCACACTCTGCGAATCCGTAGCCATGCTGGAAGCCGAGGAATAGTTGGAGGCGCTATCGTCGTCTTCTTCGTCTCCGATTGAGAATCCGTCACGGCCTTCGTCAGAATCATAGTCTGAATCGTCTTCGTCAACTGACGACAAGTCATCGTCCCTTTCGACTCTGGGGACATCGTTTATCGACACTTCTTCAATATCATCATCGTCAGGCGAGGTTGTGCTGCCAGTGGATGCAGTCACTGCATCAACTCGTTTGGGGCCGGCTGGGGTCATCATCGTCATCGGGCTGTTCTTTCTCGACGACTCAGCCCCTTGGCTGCCCGCTGTGTCCTCCACTTCCATGGGAGCCGATGGCGGTAGTCACACAATGCTTTAATGCACCTCCACCCCCAAGCAATGGTGGTGCTGATCTTACAATTCTTGATATATTGTTTTCGATGTCCGTGGATCTCCCTTCATCTTCGATTCACCCCCATTCTCTCGATCTCCCCACGCCGCGTATCATAGAGGTGAAATAAGGCACTGGACTGTCTGTATGTCTGTCTGTTCTCGGGTTCTGGTACGACATGTCGATAGAAAGAGAAGGAAGGGTTCGATGTTTGTATCGCAGCGTACGAAAGTACGAGGTACCGTAGTTTATCCGGCAAGACCACATTATTGCCCACTTCATCCAAGCGGCCATTGATCGAAGAATTCGTGACCGGATGGCCATAAATCTAAAAAATAGATAACCAGCCAAATTTTCGACCAATTGGAGCTCTCAGCGAGGCCTTGGTGTTGGTTCCAGTATGCGCTGTACAGGTATGTACTCTGCAGCATATGATAGAGTACAAACAATCTATTGGGCCGCGCTGACTTTACGGATGACGTCAGCTCCACTGCTGATCCACCCATCTGCAAACAAAATCTGCCGCCAAGTAGAAAAAAGACGACAGACGGCGGATAGCATTGCAACGTCGTCGTCGTCGTTCGGTACGATACGACTGCATCGGCAGATCCTTGGGATTGTAGATCTTCCACTTTTGGCTCAGACTCGCGAAAAAGTGCTGGTCTTTGCTTTGTCTCTCTGCATTGACAGTTGTCGATATCACATTATCATATCAAGTAAATCACCACCCTTTTCGCCGCCGCCATGAGATTAGTTGTCCTGCCACTGTTGGCGACATTGCTTGCCTCTTCGGTAACGTCTTTCGTCGTTCCTTCGAGATTTACACCGTCAAGGGCGGAAACACCGATCGGATTAAGTCAGCCTCTATGGCCCCTTGACAAACACCGACGGTCGTCCCCAACTCAGCTACAAGCACTACCAGGTTTTCTCGACGGCGCCATTCAAGCGGTAACTTCCTCATCGAATGCGATTACTTCGAGCCCCATGTTTGAATTCTTTCTTCAGACAGTCATCAGTTATGCCGTCCCCACGTTCTTTGCTCTTGTAACCATTTTCTTTGCAGCATCTTCCTTTCGAAGTAAAGACGACGACGATGATTCGTTTTCCATGGATCGTAACACGGCAGTGGCAGAACTCTACAGTGATTTGTATGACGATCCCTCTCAGACTTCATCGCGATCTGGCTTTCGGTTTGGTGGTCGATCCAGAGGTGGATTGAACAAAGCCCAACGCCGCAATCTGGGAATTCCAAGTATGGAATATCTCAAGATTACTCATGTTAACGAACGCTATGATTCCTACGACTTTAGTTTGGCCAAGGCGACCAAGTCCAAAGCATACGCCGCATCCAAATATCGCAGCCGATCGTTTGACCGTGCCTTAAATCTGGCCCTGTCCGCGGGTGAGGAAGGCGACTTGCCTGCCTATGCCAAGACATTTCTTTTGGAAGCCGAGCAGGAATTTTTGAAAAAGGGCAAGGCGTTGACGGGACAGTTGCAAAGTTTCGAAGCTAAATTGGCGGCGGAAGCGATGGATGCTGAGCTCAAGCGAATGGGAATGGACAAGTTTGAAATGGATCCAGAGCCAGACGAGGAGGAGGACGGTGTTATTGATGCCGAAGTTGTCGAAGGCTCCAATGCGACGGCCACCAAAAACGTCAATCAGACCATCCAAAGTCGTAGTCCGATCAAGGGCCGAAAAAAGTCGAATTTGTTGCAAAGCATTTCTAAATTACAACGTGAACTGAAACAAAATGAGCTTGACTTTTTGCAAGATGTCATCGCCGCGGTCGGCCCCAAACGGGGAGTTGCCATTCGTGCAGCATTGTTGGGAGATATTTCCGCACGAGGAACGGGTGGATTGTTGACTCAACTGGAGGATCGACCGCTGTCGACCATTCTTCAAGCGGCCGATGACAAGGATGGTACACTCAAGAAATCGCTTTTTGTCATGAGCTTTCCGGGTGATGTGCAAGCTTCGCAGCTTAATAATCTTCGAGAAGAAGTGACGGCTATTATTCGCAACGCGAAACCCGGCGATGAAGCCTTGGTGGTCTTGCAGAGTGGCGGTGGCACCGTCACCGGCTACGGATTGGCAGCTGGTCAGCTGGTGCGTCTCAAACAAGCAGGTCTCTTTTTGACCATGGCTGTCGAACAAGTGGCGGCTTCGGGTGGATACATGATGGCGTGCGTGGCGGATCGCATCGTTGCCTCACCTTTTGCCGTTCTGGGAAGTATTGGTGTCATTTCCGAGATTCCTAATGCCTATGAGCGTCTCAAACAAGAAGGAATGTAAGTGGCGAGACCTTACAATATTCAGCAGGACAACGCCTCTCATTATGATCACATCTCAATCACTCACCTCTGCATTTCCTTCCCCCCCCCCCCAGCGAATTTCAAACGGTCACAGCCGGCAAATTCAAACGCACATTAACACCGACCAAAAAGGTCACCAAGGCGGATCTCGATAAATCCAAAGAAGAGTTGGAAGACGTCTTGGCCCAATTCAGTGGCTTTGTCAAGGAGAATCGACCTAAGCTCGATATTGATGCTGTCGCTACCGGCGAAACGTGGTTTGGCAGAGCGGCATTGGAAAAGGGCCTGTGTGATGATATAAAAACCGTCGATGATGTTATTTTGAATTATGTGGATTTGGGCTACAACGTCTATGAGGTCGAGTACAGTCCACCGCCAGAAGTACCTGAAGGGTTGGCTCAGCTACTCCCATTCGGTTCCGTTAGGGGGCCATCATCGTCGTCGTGGCTACGCCGGGGAATTCGATGGGCAGTGAATGCGATGGCGGATGAGGTGCGGATTGCTATCGACGAAAGGACTGCTGTGCAACAACAGTACATGGCAAAAGACGATACATCAGATCGAGTGCAAATGCGAGATTGAAACCCTACCGAGACAATATTGGTTTGGTGAAGGCTGGCTAGCAAACAGAGTAGTCTTTCCATCTTGTCTACTGCACCATTACCATTTAGAGAACACGTTATTTCAAAGTATTTGCCTGATGCCAACGGAGATAAACCTCTTTAGAGGACCAAACTGTGGAATGTAGGACTGTAAGCATGAGAGGGCGCCTTGTCGCTACATCTAGTGAGGGGGTGAAGATAATCGTGTTTCTCCGCTTGTACTAGTAGGATGGGGGGATTCGCGAACCACGAGGCGTCTACGATCAGGCTATGTAAGGTAGCAGCGTACCCTGTTGCATCGAACAGCACTAGTTTGTTTCGAGCAGAGCGACCAAAGTATCCTACGGTGCTGCAGTGCGAGGGATTCCAGCTATTGTTGGGCTGTGTTGCATCATCGAACGAACGCGTCGTTTGCCTCATCGAACATTACGTCATCTGGAAAACAACAAGCACCTGGGGCCACAAGGACAATACTCCTTTAAATGGAATAAAGCGTATTTTAGGGAACCAGGGGGAGATGCAATGGCTTTACTTTGCAGGCTTCCACAAAGAAACACACGACGTGCAATGCCCTCACTCGTATTCCGTGAAGCTTTTGAAAAAATCAAAGCGCCACTTTCACTGCGGGGTCCATCAATATCCGGGTTTGCATGATACGCGTTGCATGCTTCGCTTTGTCTTCACCGCGTTTGCCCAAATCACGTTTTGTTGGGCGGGGCCGAAACTGCTGAAAATCAAAGCGCTGCTACCACTATCCGGGTGTTCTATGTACCTGGTATGGTCGGTGCATGCATCGATCTGCTTTCACCGCGGTTGCCCAAATCACGTCTTGCGCTACCCCAAAGAACTGTTGAAAATCACCGCCCTCCTTTCAAGGCGTGCTTTCACAGACAGAGACAGTGGGCCCTCACCATCCGGGTGCGCGATCTACGGTGATGCATCGCGCTACGTTCACCGACAGTCCGTGTTCCGAAATCACGTGTAGTTCGGCGCGTGCGAAACTATTGAAATTCAACGCGCTGTTTTCACCGCGGGGCGCTGTCTGATCCGGGTGCGCGATCTACAGACGGTGTATGCATCGCGCTGCTTTCACCGACCGTCCGTGTTCCGAAATCACGTATAGGCGTTCGGCGCGTGCGAAACCATTGAAATTCAACGCGCTTTTTTACCGCGGGGCGCTGATCAATATCCGGGTGCGCGATGCATCGCGTTGCTTTCACCGACCGTGTTCCGAAATCACGTGTTGTTCTGCACGGGCGAAACTAGGTATTGAAATTCAACGCGCTGCTTTCACCGCCGGGTGCTGATCAATCTCCGGGTGCGCTCGCCGCGGTTACCCAAAACACGTATTGCTACGTGCGAGCGCAACGATCGACAATCAGCGTGATGCTCTCGCCGCCGTGCACTCGCACCACGAGCTTGCGGCTTGTTCGTCCGTTCGCCATCCACGCCGCAACGATGCTTTTATCGTATTCCGAAATCACGTGCTGTTCAGCGCGGTGAAACTATTGGAAATCAACGTGCTGGTTTCGCCGCGTGCTTTCATGGCGGGTCCTTATCAATATCCGGGTTCGCCATCAACGCTGGAGGAATCACCGCGGTTTCCCAAATCACGTGTTGTTCGGCGCGGCCGAAACTATTATTGAAATCAACAGGCTGCTTTCACCGCGTGCTTTCACCACGGGTCCACACCAATATCCGGGTCCGATATCAACACTGAATGCATTTTGTTGCTTTCACAGCGGCTGCCCAAATCACGTGTTGTTCGGCGAACTGTTGAAAATAAACGGGCTGCTTCGACACGGGCTTTCACCACGGGTCCTCATCAATATCCGGGTTCGATATCAACGCTTCATGCATCGCACTGCTTTCACCGCGTCTGCCCAAATCACGTATCGTTCGGGGCGGGCCCGAAACTTACACATTTTTCGATGATGCACGACCTAATATCCGGGTGTTGACTAATGTTTCCAAACCACGTGTTGTTCGCTGAGATGAGATGAGATGAGATCTGATCGATGCTATGCTATGCTCTTGGCGCTACTATTACCACACCTGGATCCCTCGCGCTACGGTACCGTGTGATATTTATTTCGGCCGCTCTGCTCGAAACAAACCAGCAGAAACGCTACTGCTGTGTAAAATACGATTTTAGCCACACCTCGTATCGGCATGTACAGACCGTACTGGCGAAAACTATGAAGAACTGGCACAATGCTCGCTAGTCTTTGGCAAGAGAAAGGAAGTCTTAAAGTAACAGATAGGATCGTGCAGAGGAGATCACATATGAAAGCAATCTAGAGGTAGAAAGGGACTCGTCCATGGGGGGGCTTCGACTTTTCACCAATTCGCCCAGACCAGTTTGTTCTGTTCGCGGAGTGTTCGACGCGTTCGTTGGCCTTTTTACAACACCACCGATCCTTGAATCGGAATCGCTTTGCACCATGGCTACTTGCTACATCTCCAACTAATGAAGTCTTCAGGATCCGGAACGAAATCGTTGCGGAAGACTTCGCCATGACAGCCACGGCGTCTCTAACGCTTGGATTTCGCCGAAAGTCGACGCCATTGATAGCAAGAACAGTGTCACCTGGAAGAATCGGCTTGCCCACAAGTAGCCCCATGGTTGAGATCTTCTTAACATACAGAACGCCTCCCATGGTTCCAAGGCTGACACCCACTTCTTGCGATGGACGGTTCTTTTTAACGGTTACCACCATCGGCGCCAAGACTGCACCTCTTGTCTGAAGTGGGTTTTCCTGAATTTCCAGCGATGCCTCTCGAAACGAGTTGTGGGTGGATAAAACGTCCCATCCCGTTATGTCACTCATATCAGACGGGCCTATGATGCTTCCCTGAGGGTCCTCGATGGTAACATCAACGGGGTTGTCGGGGGTGATCTCCTCAATCTTTACAAAAATACTTCCATCTGGATTTCGTGTCTCGGTACGAATGCACTTTGTTCCATCTGGTTTGAAAGTTTCACTGGTTTGGACTTCACCCACCTCCTCATCAACAGTGTCCAGGATTTCATGCATTCTTTGGTACTCAAGCTCAATATCGGTATCAGTATTGTTTCGGATCAAGCTCATGGCCTTATTGGCATCAGGCTCTTTTGAAAAGTCTACACCATTGATCGTCAGAATCACGTCACCTTCTTTGAGACCTGCCGAGGCCAGCCTACTATTTTGAGAAATAGCGGTGGCTACCAGAAGAATTCCCCAATGGGTCGGCTGGCTCTTTATGGCTATTCCATGCCGTTCCGAGGCAGAAAGCTTTTGCAGAGTGAGCTTCTTGGCGGACTTGTACCCCAACATGGAACCTCCGTAGGATGCGTCGTCAAATTCAAACGACGTCGATTTCGGCGGGGGTATTGTAAACGTTTCAACGAGCTGCCGGGTCTGTGATAGACGATTTCGCTTGTTCTGAACCCAAGCAAGAGACTTAGATGCACTTATCATAATGTTGCCCTCGGCCTTAGCCAACATCACAGACGCTTTGGAGAGGTCGGGATTTTCGCTGAAGTCGACGTTATTTATCGACAAAATGATATCGTCGACGCTCAAGGGTGTTCTAGCAAAGAGCCCCGACGGGAATACCTGCGAAACGACCATTGCATTCTGCCCCCTGTGTGTCTGCTTAATCTGCAGCCCCAACCCAACAATGTGGCTCTGGCTAGGCTTTTTCACTTGGATCGTTAATGCACCTTCGATATCCAGCGACACAACAGAAATATCGCGTGTGGATCCGTCGAACATGAGCCATCGCCGACGTGTTGTCTGCTTTTGCTTGCGGCCGTTGGAATCGAAGAACTCCTCTACGACTGTGTGGCTTCCGTCTGTGTTTCCAATTTCTCTTGTCACGGTCTTGCGTCGGTCGGCATGGATTGTCTCCTGAACATTGTGGTAAGGAAGGCTTGGCAGGGGCAATTCATCCATGGACGCATCCATGGCTGGATTGCGACTCTTTAGTACAACAAATGTGATTCTGTCAGTGGCTCGACGGACGATATCTGCAAGTGGGCATGCACGAGCGAGCAAGTGAGTGGTGAGACAATCGGTTCGGCGAACTTCTGTCTTGGCCCGTTCCATCTGACGTACCCAGGGCTTCCTTCGCGTTGGGACGCTGAAGAAAATTAACGCCGTTTACTGAGACTACAATGTCACCCTGTTCGATTGGACTCTCGGCGAACTTTCCGTTCGGCGACACCTTCGTCACTACCAAGCGAGGTCCAACTGGAAGTTGGCGTACCCCGACGAAAATGCCAATCTTGTCATCCGGAAACTTTTTTCGAACTGTAAAAACGATCTCTTCGTTGGAAGGGATTGGAGATGTTTCACTGCTGTCAAATGAGTCTGACCGTATGTCAAATAAAGCGCCCTTGTCCCGTAACTCTCGTTGCTTCTGATTGACGCTCGGTTTTGTAGTACCAGTGTCAGTAAAGTTTCTCACTTTAGGTTTTGGCCTTGTGCGGCTGGAAGAATACTGCGAAACAACAATGTGTTGCTGGGTTGACGAGTCGCTTGATGTTTGGTCGGTGTGAACCCCTCTCATGATTGAAGCATTGGAGCTGCTTTGACTCTCTCCTGTTTCCTGCTGAGATGTGTCGGATGAGGAATTCGACGTGCTATCTGCTTGGTTGGTTCGCCCGCCAGGAAAACTATCGCTACTTCCTTTCAGATTCGGCATCCGACGGTTTGGAAGCGGTGATTTACCAGGGTTCTTCGAACCCGAAGGCATATCGCTGTCTTCTTGTAGTAGACTCCACACAGTCTCGTCGTCACTTCTAGAGCTGTGCTCGTCGTATAGTAAGGTGCTTGTGTCGAGTACAGGGTATCCCATCGAGTCACCTGAGATTGCTGAGACGTCTGGATCATCTGCAGCCCACGTGTTAACTGACATCGCAGGCTTTGGAGGGCCGCCACGCGCATAGTCAAACGGTACTGGATTTTTTGGCCGATACAACTGCTTCACATTCGTTGATCGTCTTGCAACATCCTCTTGGGATGAATCTGAAGATTCACTTGACTCACTTCCGTCAGACTGCACCGGGACATTTGTCCTGCGAATGGTAGGTGGTTGCAAACCACTGGAATCTGAATGGTGTCCGCTCGTTGGCTGGCTAATCTCCTCATCGGTTGAAACATCAATGTGCCGTTCAAAGACTCTTCGCCCACCCATTACTTGAACCCCTCGTCCATGAGCCCCCTCGCCCATGGCACCAGCCTTGCGAAGGGGGGAAAACGCTGAGGTGTCGCTGCTTTGATCTGATGACAAATTTGCCGCTCTCGACGGCGTGGTTTTGACAGTGGCGATTGACGAGTCCGACTCCGACGAACTTCTACCCAGTTCTGGAATCGGGTCTTCATATTCATCAGTAAAGTTCACTCCTCCCATTGTTCCTAGAATACGCCGATCCAAGGAAGAATACTCTTCTTGCACGATGCTGCGACTTCCGTCAGGATTCACTACTCGTTTTCGAACAGTAACACTGCCATCTGGATTGATCATTTCTGAAATTCTCGATTGATTTCCAGTCATTGGCTCCCCATATGCGATGCCCCATTGGCCATTAGTTCGAGTCCTAACTGTTCTTTGTCCAGTCGACGACGAGGCCGAGGGCGAGAGAGGTGGAGGGCGAAAAATACCTGGCGGCATTCCGATGGATATTCGGGATTGAGAGCGAGCTTCTCCGGTCTCCTGAGTCTGGATGAAGTCCTGTGGCAGCTATTAGCTGATAATGGTGTGAAGAGAGAGTGTGTGTGTGTGTGGTGTATCGAGCAACTTTTTGATATAATGTATCAAAGAGACGATCGTCGGTTTGCCACTACTTGCTTCACCTTCGTTCCAACGCCATTTTTGTAATTTATTCTGGGGTCACTCGCAGCTTTGGCGGGTTGCGCGCTGTTTCAGTCGGGTGAACGGATCCGCATTGAGTCCGATATTCCGAAAATACATGAGAAGGTATACGTGACTGTATATATGGATTTTCCTATGTAACAGTATTTTGCGCGCATGTACATCTAAATATCCATAATTTGTAATTGGCTTTAGAAATATATTCTATCACATAAAATTGCAGCCAAACGAACGCACTGAAGTATGCACGGACGGTCCAAGCGGTTAGTAGGTACGATCACATACATACAACACTGTCGATCTGATTGAATCGACTGCTGCAATCCACAATCGTCTAGCGGTCCGTGAATGACGGCCGCTGTACGATAGTGCACCGTAAAATGATGTGTGACAAACAAACCCTCCAAAGGAATTTATCCCTTCAAAGAGTGCTAAGCTGATGCTGTTGCTGATGATTTCTTATTTGTGAGTGTTTATTCTGATGTGTTTGTTCTCGTCGTCGTCGAGTGAGCATCCAAAGACGATCTTCTATCCTCCGACTTATACCTAGCCATCTGTGCTAGATACATACTGGTCTTGCAGTCATACATTTCCTATCCTAAATTCTATCACTCCCCTGCACTATGCTGAAAGTACGATGAAAAAGTTGTAGTGTGTGAAAATTATGATATCTAGATTATGGCTGATTCTATCGCTTGCTAGATCTTGGAGCCTTCTCTCCATTCCTTCTGCATATGTTGGATGTAACTCCAACCAATCTAGGATAGTAGATGCCCCTCGGCTCTCTAGTAGCTAGAGACCATTGGAGCTTGTATTACAGCTTGGCACCTTCTACTAGTTCGATATCATAGGGGCCCCCATGCCATCGGCCGAGGGTACCATCGAATAGAGATTGGTATTTTGTCAGTAGCTTCTCTAGCTTACTCTGTTCATCTTTACTAAGGTGCATTTGCTCTCTAGCAATATTTTGCACATTGGCTTTCTTGTACTTTGTGTCAAGAATTTCCTTGACACGGTCGGACATCTTGTGCACTACTCTGAAAGGAAAAGGAACCACTCTTCGGGTGTTCCGTCGGTGAAATGCAGGTGCTTGACGCATCGCATCAATGACTTTTTGTCTTTCGGTTGATACGTAAGTCATATTGACTATATGCTCCATCCTTGAGCTCCTTTGGCTCGGGCCGTTCAATGCTGATCGGCGCTGATTTGAAGCCCTGCTTCTTGGCAGCGGCCTTCTTAGGAATGCTGTTCATCTTGCTCATGTGTGTAACGTGGAGTGTTAACACTGTGCACTACGCTGAAAGTTGGAGTAGTGTGTGAAAATTATAACATCGAGACTATCGCTGATTCTATCGCTTCTAGAACACCGGAGGCTTCCTTCCACTCTTCTTTCATGCGTTGGATGCAATCCCAACGCATCTAGGATCTTAGTGCAGTAGACTAGAACACCCCTCTAGAACTAACAAGTAGTTAGCACGATACTGTACACACAATGGCCTACGTGTAGTACATATATATCATACATACACACCTAAGCTGAGGTCGACTTGGTCGGACGTCCGTGGACGCATGGACAGACAAGCAAGGCCGGCGCAGCTGACCAGCAATGACGTGCCGTCGGTGCGAGCGCGGCGAGCCGTTGACATTACTACTGGAATCATAGTTCCAATGGCTCCTAGCTAGAGAGTAGAAGGAGATCCAATGCTCTAGATTGGTTGGAGTTGCAATCAACATCTGTTCAACGCATAGGAGAAGGAATGGAGGGAAGACTCCAATATCTGGAAGCAATAGATGAGCGATAAAGTAGATTCATAATTTACACACTACAAGACTTTCATCCTACTTTCAGCGTAGTGCACAGTGTTAACACTCCACGTTACACGCATGAGCAAAGATGAAGATTGTGCAGTACACTAGAATACCCCTCTAGAACTAACAAGTAGTTATCACGATACCGTACACACAATGGCCTACGTGTAGTACATACATACATACCTAAGCTGAGGTCGACTTGGTCGGACGTCCGTGGACGCATGGACAGACGAGCAAGGCCGGCGCAGCTGACGAGCAATGACGCGCCGTCGGTGCAAGCGCGGCGAGCCGTCGACGTTACTACTGGAACCATAGTTCCAACGGCTCCTAGCTAGAGAGTAGAAGGAGATCCAATGCTCTAGATTAGTTGGAGTTGCAATCAACATCCGTTCAACGCATAGGAGAAGGAATGGAGGGAAGACTCCAAGATCTGGAAGCGATAGATGAGCGATAAAGTAGATATCATAATTTACACACACTACAAACTTTCATCCTACTTTCAGCGTAGTGCACAGTGTTAACACTCCACGTTACACGCGTGAGCAAAGATGAAGATCGCAAACAGCATCCCAAAGAAGACCGCTGCCGAGAAGCAGGGCTTCAAGTCAGCGCCGATCAGTATTGAAAGGCCCGAGCCGAAGGAGCTCAAAGATGGTGCGTATAGTCAGTATGACTTGCGTATTGATCCAAAAGATAAGAAATCGTTGACGCGACGCGTCAAACAACCGCATTTCACCGACGGAACACCCGAAGAGTGGTTCCTCTTCCTTATTGGACTTAAGGATGTGATCGCGGGTCAGGACCTAGCCACGGGACCTCAGCAATATGCTCTAACACGCAATTTGCTGAAAGGCCAGGTATTGGCGGCTTTCAATGCGAAGGCCTCGGAACTCAAAACCGAAAACAACGATAATTTCGAGAAATGTTTGCACGCGGTGACGGCTTATGTCCTCCCAAAACGCGCGGTGCAACTTCAAAAACGCTATATGCGTCGGATCTGCCGAAAGCCCCCGACGATGACAATGAAGGCGTATGTGGCTCGTTTCCGCGAGCTGAACGAGTACCTCGCACTGTTCGACGAGAAAGGCGAGAAAAACAAAATCCCCGACGACGAGCTCATGGAAAATTGCGAATTTGGAATCCCCGCCAAATGGCGTAAGGAGATGATTCTACAAGGATTCGAGCCGGTTGAACACACGGTTCAGGACTTCGTAGACTTCTGCGAACGGTTGGAAGCTACAGAGGAAATCAACGAGGCCCTCAGCAAGAAGGCAGACAAACACGGCAAGTCGAATGACGAAAATCCCTCGAAGAGGAAGCGCGGAGGCCCGAGAGCGGGAACCGACGGTAAGGCCAAATATGATTGTCTTTATCATGGTGCTAACAATACCCATGCTACCCATGATTGCCTTATTCTAAAGGACCAAGCGAAGAAAATGGCGGCTGCCCATTCGAATGTCGGCGGTCGTTTCAAAAAGGCCCGCTTTGAAAACAAAACTTGGCGTCGCAGCGATGGAGACAGCGACGGCGAAAAGAAGAAGAAAACGGGCGAGCTCCACGCCTACATTAAGTCGATGGTCGACAATGCGGTCAAGCAATCTGCAAAGAAACGCAAGGCCGAAGATCCTCCTTCGATGGACAATTTTAACTACGACATGGATGATCTCAACGATCTTCCGGATTTCGACAAGCTCAGTGTCAGCAGCGACAGCGATGTCGAAATGGATTGACGGTGTGAGCCGGTGACTACGTGTGAATACAATAATAAAAATAGTGGTGAATTGAACGATTACACTAGTTTTAGCCGTAGCAACGATGTCCAACAGATGGAATCATTCTACAATAACGATCGCGTAACAAGCGTAACACAAAATTTGCAAAATTCACACGCAGGGAAATCTCGAAGTTTCAGCTCTCTCGATGCATGTCTGGCGGAAGCACAGCGCGAGCGCGAGCTTTATCTGTTAAGTACGATTCGAGGTAGTCAAACCGCAGGCTCCAATAAACGACAAAAAACAAACCATCTCGTACCGATCACGTTTGCTCGTGTTAATCAACGCGGCGGGCGGCGGCAACAAGTAGTAACCGTCAAGGCACTTCTTGATTCTGGCGGTAGCGGCTGTCTCTGGAAGAAGAGCAGTGCTCGTAAACTAAAGATAAAAACTCAGAAGTCGACTACTGTATTCACGACTATGAGCGGTAGCTATGAGTGCACTGAGCGCGTGACCACGCAACTCAGTCTACCAGAACTACACGACGATCGATTGATCGAGTGGGACTTCCACCTAGCGGACGATCTAGGCAACTACGATATGATTATAGGCAGAGACCTCTTGCAAGAGCTAGGTCTAGTGATCGATTTCAAAGCTATGGAAGTAGAATGGGACGACGCACGAATGCCAATGAAAGATATAAATGCGACGGCGGCGACGTCGTACCATGTACATGAACGCGGACACGTCGATGAGATGTCGGACCGCGTCAAAGAAATTCTCGACGCCAAGTACGAGAAAGCCGATGCGCGTAGCATCGCTAGAGAGCAAGCTCACCTTAGTAAGGATGAGCAAAGTAAGCTAGAACAGCTACTGACAAAATATCAGACTCTATTCGATGGAACCCTCGGCCGATGGCGTGGGGCCCCCTACGATATCGAACTAGTAGAAGGTGCCAAGCCGTACCATGCTAGAGCGTACCCCGTACCGAAAGCGTATGAGCGTACCCTCCGTGATGAAGTCGAACGACTCTGTCAAGTCGGAGTACTCAAAAAGGTGAACCGCTCCGAATGGGGTGCGCCCACCTTTATCATCCCCAAAAAGGATGGAACAGTTCGATTCATCAACGATTTCCGAGAATTGAACAAACGGATTAAACGCAAGCCGTATCCAATCCCGAAGATTCAGGACTTACTGATGAAGCTAGAAGGCTTTCAGTACGCGACGAGTCTCGACCTCAACATGGGTTACTACCACATAGAGTTAAGCCCAGATAGTAAGAAGCTATGTACTATCGTACTCCCTTGGGGTAAGTACGAAATGCAACGCTTGCCGATGGGACTCTCGAATAGTCCCGACATCTTCCAAGAGAAAATGGGCACCCTCTTTGAAGATCTAGAGTACGTACGAGTGTACATCGACGATCTACTAGAATTAACTAAAGGCGATTTTAATGACCACCTAGAGAAGCTAGAAGTCATCTTCAAACGCCTACGTGACACCGGTCTCAAGGTGAATGCCCAAAAATCCTTCTTCGCCCGAGGCGAATTGGAGTATCTTGGGTACTGGATAACGCGAGACGGAATCCAGCCAGTCGCAAAGAAGGTAGAAGCTATTCACGCTATGAAAGCACCTACTAACAAACGCGAGCTACGTAAGTTCATAGGCGTAGTTAACTACTATCGCGACATGTGGATTCGTCGCTCCGAAGTTCTAGCCCCTCTGAGTGCGCTAACTTCTAAAGAAGCCAAATGGCAATGGGGTCCAGTCGAGCAGAATGCCTTCGACACGATGAAACGAATAATAAGTAAGCAGACCCTACTAACATACCCCGACTTCAACATACCTTTCGAAATACACACCGATGCTAGTCATACTCAGCTAGGTGCAGTGTTATCGCAACGCGGGAAACCGATTGCGTTCTATAGTCGAAAATTAAATCCGGCGCAAACGCGCTACACTACGACGGAACGAGAGCTTTTAGCTATCGTGGAAACACTTAAGGAATTTCGCAATATCCTTTTAGGACAGCGAATCAAAGTCTTCACAGACCATAAAAACCTCACGTATAAAGAATTTAACACGGAGCGCGTCATGCGTTGGCGCCTCTTAATCGAGGAGTTTGGCCCCGAACTCGTCTATATCAAGGGCGAACATAACATCGTTGCGGACGCGCTTAGTCGACTCGATCTCGACGATAGAGCTTTCCCCGAATCTCACTTAAATGAGTTTTTGGCGGGCGACGAGCTACCGCGCGATGCATTCCCCCTCACTTACAAGAACATAGCGCGCATGCAGAATGCCGACCGCGCCTTATTATCCAAAGTACGTACAAACCCGCGATATTCAGTCAAAGTCTATCGTGGGGGCGGAAAGAAACGAGAACTAATAGTACGCGAGGACAAGATTGTTCTCCCAACGAGTCTCCAGAAACGGTGCGTCAAGTGGTATCACGAGATGCTCTGTCACCCAGGAGAGACACGTACCGAACAAACGATTCGGCAACACTTCTACTGGAAGAACATCCGCGGCGACGTCGAGCGGATTTGCAAGTCTTGCCCTACGTGTCAGCTCACGAAGCGGAAGACGATTAAGTACGGACACCTTCCACCCAAGGCGGCGGAGATCGACCCCTGGGATACGCTATGTGTCGACCTGATAGGTCCATACAAGATAAAACAACTAGGTAGTAAGAAGACACTACAACTGTGGTGTCTCACTATGATAGATCCCGCAACCGGATGGTTCGAGATGGTGCGTATAGCAAATAAGGAAGCCTTTTCGATAGCCAGTGCGGCCGAAATGGCGTGGTTCACGCGATATCCGTGGCCACAAAAGATTATTTATGACCGCGGAACTGAATTCATGGGAGAATTCCGAAGAATGGTGCGCAAAGATTATGGCGTAATGACCAAGCCAATCACAGCGCGAAATCCACAAGCTAACTCAATTATCGAGCGAGTTCACCAAACCATCGGGAACATGATTCGCACTTTCGAGTTGCAAAACTCCGAAGACACGGAGTCACTGGACGGAGTCCTCGCAGCCACTATGTTCGCAGTACGCGCAACGTATCACACAACGATGCAAGCGACGCCATCACAACTCGTGTTTGGCCGCGACGCTATTCTCAATACCCGGTTCGAAGCTAACTGGAAATTAATTAAGGAACGAAAACAATCTCGTATTATTCAAAATAACGAAGCTGAAAACAAGACGCGAAGAGTTTACCGGTATCGCGTGGGACAAAAGGTAATGGTCCGTAATGAACCATCCCGCAAGTATGGGACAAATCCTTATAGCGGTCCGTATGAGATCGTGTACATTAATGACAATGGCTCTATTCGCATTAGGAAAGGAGCCGTGCAGCAAACATACAATATCCGGAATTTGCATCCGTACGAGGAACGCGATGCTGCTGACGAGTGAGCTCTCAGAAGCCCTTGTCATGGGGGCGCATGCAGTACACTAGAATACCCCTCTAGAACTAACAAGTAGTTATCACGATACCGTACACACAATGGCCTACGTGTAGTACATACATACATACCTAAGCTGAGGTCGACTTGGTCGGACGTCCGTGGACGCATGGACAGACGAGCAAGGCCGGCGCAGCTGACGAGCAATGACGCGCCGTCGGTGCGAGCGCGGCAAGCCGTCGACGTTACTACTGGAACCATAGTTCCAACGGCTCCTAGCTAGAGAGTAGAAGGAGATCCAATGCTCTAGATTAGTTGGAGTTGCAATCAACATCCGTTCAACGCATAGGAGAAGGAATGGAGGGAAGACTCCAAGATCTGGAAGCGATAGATGAGCGATAAAGTAGATATCATAATTTACACACACTACAAACTTTCATCCTACTTTCAGCGTAGTGCAATTGCAAACAGCATTCCAAAGAAAGCCGCTGCCGAGAAGCAGGGCTTCAAGTCAGCGCCAATCAGTATTGAAAGGCCCGAGCCAAAGGAGCTCAAAGATGGTGCATATAGTCAATATGACTTGCATATTGATCCAAAAGATAAGAAATCGTTGACGCGACGCGTCAAACAACCGCATTTCACCGACGGAACACCCAAAGAGTGGTTCCTTTTCCTTATTGGACTTAAGGATGTGATCGCGGGTCAGGACCTAGCCACGGGACCTCAGCAATACGCTCTAACATGCAATTTGCTGAAAGGCCAGGTATTGGCGGCTTTCAACGCAAAGGCCTCGGAACTCAAAGTCGAAAACAACGATAATTTCAAGAAATGTTTGCACGCGGTTACGGCTTATGTCATCCCAAAACGCGCGGTGCAACTTCAAAAGCGCTATATGCGTCGGATCTGCCAAAAGCCCCCGACGATGACAATGAAGGCGTATGTAGCTTGGTTCCGCGAGCTGAATGAGTACCTCGCGCTGTTTGACGAGAAAGGCGAGAAAAACAAAATTCCCGATGACGAACTCATGGAAAATTGCAAATTTGGAATCCCCGCCAAGTGGTGTAAGGAGATGATCCTACAAGGATTTGAGCCGGTCGAACACATGGTTCAGGACTTTGTAGACTTCTGCGAGCGGTTGGAAGCTACAGAGGAAATCAATGAGGCCCTCAGCAAGAAGGCGGACAAACACGGCAAGTCGAATGACGAAAATCCCTCAAAGAGGAAGCGCGGAGGCCCGAGAGCGGGAACCGACGGTAAGGCCAAGTACGATTGTCTTTATCATGGTGCTAACAATACCCATGCTACCCATGATTGCCTTATTCTAAAGGACCAGGCAAAGAAGATGGCTGCTGCCCATTTGAATGTCGGCGGTCGCTTCAAAAAGGCCTGCTTTGAAAACAAAACATGGCGTCGCAGCGATGGAGACAGCGATGGCAAAAAGAAGAAGAAAACGGGCGAGCTCCATGCCTACATCAAGTCGATGGTTGACAACGCGGTCAAGCTGACGCTCGCAAGATAGCCAGCAAGCAAACTCACCTTAGTAAGGATGAGCAAGGCAAGCTAGAAAAGCTACTGACGAAATATCAATCTCTATTTGATGGTACCCTCGGGCGATGGCGTGGGGCCCCTTATGATATCGACTTGATGAAAGCAGCGCATTGATTGTGAATGGTCTCGCCGCACCAAACAGCACGAGTTTTGTGCACTACGCTGAAAGTAGGATGAAAGTCTTGTAGTGTGTAAATTATGAATCTACTTTATCGCTCATCTATCGCTTCCAGATCTTGGAGTCTTCCCTCCATTCCTTCTCCTATGCGTTGAACAGATGTTGATTGCAACTCCAACCAATCTAGAGCATTGGATCTCCTTCTGCTCTCTAGCTAGGAGCCGTTGGAACTATGATTCCAGTAGTAGACTTCGACGGCTCGCTGCGCTCGCACCGACGGCGCGTCATTGCTCGTCAGCTGCGCCGGCCTTGCTCGTCTGTCCATGCGTCCATGGACGTCTGACCAAGTCGACCTCAGCTTAGGTGTGTATGTATGATATATATGTACTACACGTAGGCCATTGTGTGTACGGTATCGTGCTAACTACTTGTTAGTTCTAGAGGGGTATTCTAGTGTACTGCATGCGCCCCCATGACAAGGGCTTCTAAGAGCTCACTCGTCAGCAGCATCGCATTCCTCGTACGGATGCAAATACCGGATATTGTATGTTTGTTGTACTGCTCCTTTCCTAATGCGAATAGAGCCATTGTTATTAATGTACACGATCTCATACGGACCGCTATAAGGATTTGTCCCATATTTGTGGGATTGTTCATTACGGACCATTACCTTTTGTCCCACGTGATACCGGTAAGCTCTTCGCGTCTTATTTTCAGCTTTGTTATTTTGGATAATACGAGATTGTTTTCGTTCCTTAATTAATTTCCAGTTAGCTTTGAACCGGGTATTGAGAATAGCGTCGCGGCCAAACACGAGTTGTGATGGCGTTGCTTGCATCGTTGTGTGATACGTTGCGCGTACTGCGAACATAGTGGCTGCAAGGACTCTGTCCAGTGACTCCGTGTCTTTGGAGTTTTGCAACTCGAAAGTGCGAATCATGTTCCCGATGGTTTGGTGAACTCGCTCGATAATTGAATTAGCTTGCGGATTTCGCGCTGTGATTGGCTTGGTCATTACGCCATAATCTTCGCGCACCATTCTTCGGAATTCTCCCATGAATTCAGTTCCGCGGTCATAAATAATCTTTTGTGGCCACGGATATTGCGTGAACCACGCCATTTCGGCCGCACTGGCTATCAAAAAGGCTTCCTTATTTGCTATACGCACCATCTCGAACCATCCGGTTGCGGGATCTATCATAGTGAGACACCACAGTTGTAGTGTTTTCTTACTACCTAGTTGCTTTATCTTGTATGGACCTATCAGGTCGACACATAGCGTATCCCAGGGGTCGGTCTCCGCCGCTTTGGGTGGAAGGTGTCCGTACTTAATCGTCTTTTGCTTCATTAGCTGACACGTCGGACAAGACTTGCAAATCCGCTCGACGTCGCCGCGGATGTTCTTCCAGTAGAAGTGTTGTCGAATCGTTTGTTCGGTACGTGTCTCTCCTGGGTGACAGAGCATCTCGTGATACCACTTGACGCACCGTTTCTGGAGACTCGTTGGGAGAACAATCTTGTCCTCGCGTACTATTAGCTCTCGTTTCTTTCCGCCCCCACGATAGACTTTGACTGAATATCGCGGGTTTGTACGTACTTTAGATAATAAGGCGCGGTCGGCATTCTGCATGCATGCTATGTTCTTGTAAGTTAGGGGGAAGTCGCCCGCCAAAAACTCATTTAAGTGAGATTCGGGGAAAGCTCTATCGTCGAGATCGAGTCGACTAAGCGCATCCGCAACGACTTTATGTTCGCCCTAGATATAGACGAGTTCGGGGCCAAACTCCTCGATTAAGAGGCGCCAACGCATGACGCGCTCCGTGTTAAATTCTTTATACGTAAGATTTTTATGGTCTGTGAAGACTCTGATTTGCTGTCCCAAAAGGATATTGCGAAATTCCTTAAGTGTTTCGACCATGGCTAAAAGCTCTCTTTCCGTCGTAGTGTAGCGCGTTTGCGCCGGATTTAGTTTTCGACTATAGAACGCAATCGGTTTCCCGCGTTGCGATAACATTGCACCTAGCTGAGTATGACTAGCATCGGTGTGTATTTCAAAAGGTATGTTGAAATCGGGGTATGTTAGTAGTGTCTGCTTACTTATAATTTGTTTCATCGTGTCGAAGGCATTCTGATCGACCGGACCCCATTGCCATTTGGCGTCTTTAGAAGTTAGCGCACTCAGAGGGGCTAGAACTTCAGAGCGACGAATCCACATGTTGTGGTAGTAGTTAACTACGCCTATGAACTTACGTAGCTCGCGTTTGTTAGTAGGTGCTTTCATAGCATGAATAGCTTCTACTTTCTTTGCGACTGGTTGGATTCCGTCTCGCGTTATCCAGTACCCAAGGTACTCCAATTCGCCTCGGGCAAAGAAGGATTTTCGGGCATTCACCTTAAGACCGGTGTCACATAGTCGTTTGAAAATGACTTCTAGTTTCTCTAGGTGGTCATTAAAATCGCCTTTAGTTAGTTCTAGTAGATCGTCGATGTACACTCCTATGTACTCTAGATCTTCAAAGAGGGTGCCCATTTTTCTCTTGGAAAATGTCGGGACTATTGGAGAGTCCCATCGGCAAGCATTGCATTTCGTACTTACCCCAAGGGAGTATGATGGTACATAGCTTCTTACTGTCTGGGCTTAACTCTATATGGTAGTAACCCATGTTGAGGTCGAGACTCGTCGCGTACTGAAAGCCTTCTAGCTTCATCAGTAAGTCCTGAATCTTCAGGATTGGATACGGCTTGCGTTTAATCCGTTTGTTCAATTCTCTGAAATCGTTAATGAATCGACCTGTTCCATCCTTTTTGGGGATGATAAAGGTGGGCGCGCCCCATTCGGAGCGGTTCACCTTTTTGAGTACTCCAACTTGACAGAGTCGTTCGACTTCATCGCGGAGGGTACGCTCATACGCTTTCAGTACAGGGTAAACTCTAGCATGGTACAGCTTGGCACCTTCTACTAGTTCAATATCATAGGGGGGCCCACGCCATCGGCCAAGGGTTCCATCGAATAGGGTTTGGTATTTTGTCAGTAGCTGTTCTAGCTTACTTTGCTCATCCTTACTAAGGTGAGTTTGCTCTCTAGCGATGCTACGTGCATCGACTTTTTTGTACTTTGCGTCGAGAATTTCTTTGACGTGGTCCGACATCTTGTCAACGTGTCCGTGTTCATGTACATGATACGACGTTGCCGGCGTCGCATCTATTTCTTTCATTGGCATGCATGCGTTGTCCCATTCTACTTCCATAGCTTTGAAGTCAATCACTAGACCTAGCTCCTGCAAGAGGTCCCTGCCTATAATCATGTCATAGTTACCTAGGTCGTCCGCTAGGTGAAAGTCCCACTTGATCAATGAGTCTTTATCTTTAGTTTACGAGCGCTGCTCTTCTTCCAGAGACAGCCGCTACCGCCAGAGTCAAGAAGTGCCTTGACGGTTACTACTTGTTGCCGCCGTCCGCCGCCTTGATTAACACGTGCAAACGTGATTGGCACGAGATGGCTTGTTTTTTGTCATTTGTTGGAGCCTGCGGTTTGATTACCTCGAATCGTACTTAACAAATAAAGCTCGCGCTTGCCCTGTGCTTCCGCCAGACATGCATCGAGAGAGCTGAATCTTCGAGATTTCCCTGCATGTGATTTTTGCAAATTTTGTGTTACGCTTGTTACGCAATCGCTATTGTAGAATGATTCCATCTGTTGGACATCGTCCCTACGGATAAAACTAGTGTAATCGTTCAATTCACCACTATTGTCATTATTGTTATCACACGTAGTCACCGGCTCACGCCGTCAATCCATTTCGACATCGCTGTTGCTGCTGACACTGAGTTTGTTGAAATCAGGAAGATCGTTGAGATCATCCATGTCGTAATTAAAGTTATCCATCAAGGGAGGATCTTCGGCCTTGCGTTTCTTTGCAGATTGCTTGACCGCGTTGTCGACCATCGACTTGATGTAGGCATGGAGCTCGCCCGTTTTCTTCTTCTTTTCGCCGTCGCCGTCTCCATCGCTGCGACGCCAGGTTTTGTTTTCAAAGCGGGCCTTTTTGAAGCGACCGCCGACATTCGAATGGGCAGCAGCCATCTTCTTTGCCTGGTCCTTTAGAATAAGGCAATCATGGGTAGCATGGGTATTGTTAGCACCATGATAAAGACAATCGTACTTGGCCTTACCGTCGGTTCCCGATCTCGGGCCTCCGCGCTTCCTCTTCGAGGGATTTTCGTCATTCGACTTGCCGTGTTTGTCCGCCTTCTTGCTGAGGGCCTCATTGATTTCCTCTGTAGCTTCCAACCGCTCGCAGAAGTCTACAAAGTCCTGAACCGTGTGTTCGACCGGCTCAAATCCTTGTAGGATCATCTCCTTACACCACTTGGCGGGGATTCCAAATTCGCAATTTTCCATGAGTTCGTCATCGGGAATTTTGTTTTTCTCGCCTTTCTCGTCGAACAGCGCGAGGTACTCATTCAGCTCGCGGAGCCAAGCTACATACGCCTTCATTGTCATCGTCGGGGGCTTTTGGCAGATCTGACGCATATAGCGCTTTTGAAGTTGCACCGCGCGTTTTGGGATGACATAAGCCGTAACCGCGTGCAAACATTTCTCGAAATTATCGTTGTTTTCGATTTTGAGTTCCGAGGCCTTCGCGTTGAAAGCCGCCAATACCTGGCCTTTCAGCAAATTGCATGTTAAAGCATATTGCTGAGGTCCCGTGGTTAGGTCCTGACCCGCGATCACATCCTTAAGTCCAATAAGGAAAAGGAACCACTCTTTGGGTGTTCCGTTGGTGAAATGCGGTTGTTTGACATGAAGGTATGTATGTATGATATATATGTACTACACGTAGGCCATTGTGTGTACGGTATCGTGCTAACTACTTGTTAGTTCTAGAGGGGTATTCTAGTGTACTGCATTTGGGTTGCCACGGCGAGAGCAGCGGCAAGTTATGCAGCACCCGGATGTTGCTGTAAACGAGTTACAAGCAGGCAGCTTGTCCTAGCTACTATCGACATGAGTTATGAAGCACCCGGATGTTGCTTCGAACGAGCCGCAAGGAGGCAGCAGTTGCTACTTCGTCTCTTGACATACGGCTATCGTAACAGCAGCAGCGAGAGCCGCGGGTTGATCTGTGGATGGTTTTGCCACAGCGAGTAGAAAACGGGATGCAGGAACGACGGAGTAGATGAACCCTTCCATCCGAAGGACTAGATGGACTAACTCACGTCATCTATTGAGTTATGGGTCCTAGTCGAAGGAAGCAAGGAAGTTCCAGATGGACGGTGGATAAGTGGACGGTGTTAGCTCTCTTTGGGATCAAGAGTGCGTCCGCAACGTCGGTGTGGGTTTGCTGTCGTCAGTTGGGATCGACGTCAGTGCCAGCGCAAGGTCATTTTGGGAATGACTGCTGGATCGGGGTTATGGGACGGGGTAACGGGGACCTACGACAATGGTAGCACAATATCTTCTAACAATAATAGTGGTACTATTACGTGGGAGATAGCCTCTTGATCGAGGCCTAATACAGTTTTCTAGATTAACAGTCGCAACTGCTTCAGTTGCAACAGTTCTGATGCCTGGAGGCGGAGGAACTGGTCCTGGTCCCCCGAGTGGGACACAGCCCCCAACCCCGACAACGCGTTCGATGACCAAAGCGGTTTTTAACCGTGTTCTCAAGGATGTGTTGGGCATGGAGGATGCTGATGGTCTCGTCAAGGCCCTCGATGGTCTCGGAGTAAGAGGAATGGGCGACTTGTTGGCCCTTACTGACCAACAAATCGATAATTTGACTTATGTGGACTCCGGAGCGACGATGACCGTTACGATCCCCCAGCGTAACCTCGTGAAAATTCTCAAGGCGTGGAATTATCACTTGATTACCACGAACCAGTTGAGAAAAGTGGATTGGTCGGACTCTGTCATGGTGAATGCTGATGAATGGGATATGTATCGCGTTGCGATTTACGATCCGGATGATGCTTCGCCAAGAAAGCCGCCATCCTCGAATCCGAGTAATGTCATCCCCCCGACAGGCGCTCCCTCTGCGACCACTTCCTCGAGAAGCGTTTCTCTCGCCCAGGAATTTCGTAAAGGTGTGAAACGTGACAAGTCACATTATACCGAGCTCAAGGATGAAAGCAATTGGGACGAGTGGAAGCGCGCCACCCTGTCAACTGCTGCATCACATGGCGTTGAGAACGTTTTTAATCCGACCTACAAGGCAAATAGCGCTGACGAATTCGGCCTATTCCTCGAGCAACAAAAGTTTGTGTACGATGTGCTTAACGCGAAATTATTGACCTCTCAAGGCCAGTATTTGGTGAAGAAGTATGAGACGACTCGTGATGCGCAAATGGTCTGGAAGGAATACCTCGACCATACTGAATCGTCTACCAAGGCTCTAATGGAGAGAAGGCAGATTATGCAGAAGATTATGCATACTCGCCTTCCGTCTGACTTCAGAGGTAGCTTCTTGGCTTTCATCAACACTTGGTTGGACTATGTCCGTCGATTCGAAAGGCTCTCTCCTGTGTCAGCTCATATGACTGACGATCAAAAGAAAGATGCCCTCCAAGCTGTACTTTTCTATCATCCTGAGTTTTCTCGGATTGATGATTATGATTTCTATCAGCAAGGCACGGGCATGCTGCCTAGTTCTTACGACCAGTACCTAGCATCTGTCCAACGAATTGCTATGAAGCTGGACCAAGCGAAGACTGCCAGACGAGAAGAAAGCCGTGCGAGGAACGTAAATTTCTCGGAATTTGTTGAGGATAATGTTTATGACGACGGTTATGATTTCCAATCTGAGGACGACGATGGTCAAGAAGACGGGTATCTAGTCAACATGACCAGAGCTGGGACCCGAGGTCGTTTCCAACCCAGGCGTCCAGCGATGCCGAAGGAGACGTGGTACCAACTCAAGAAAGAAGATCAAGAAGCATGGGACAAATTGTCGGACGAAGCGAAACGCGCTATCTTGTTTGCGTATAACAATTCAAACAAAGGAAGTCCTAAAATTAATAACAATAAGTCTGTTTCTCCTCGCCGTGTCAGTATGGCTGATCAAGAACCAGAGCCTGAAGTTGACGATGATGATGACCCACCGGGAACAACGGACGTCGCCGAAGAGTCCGCCGAAGATAATCTCGAATGGTTGATAAACCAAGCGACTGTGCGCAAGAGCCCCAACCCAATGGAGATTGCGAACATGATGTCGACAAGCTCCGCGAAGAAGGATAAGAGTTCTCGAAGGAAGCCTTCCTTAAAGGTTAATACTCAGGTCAACAGGCACTGTATTAATTATGAGGTTTCGCGTGCCAACCGTACGAATCTTCCACGATCCATGTCTCTCGTAGACCGTGGAGCCAACGGTGGCATCGCCGGAGACAACGTGCGGGTTATTGCTACCACAGACCGACGTGTGAGTGTCTCTGGGCTTGATAACCATGAGTTGACGGACTTGAAGATTGTTACTGCTGGCGGTGTATGCCCTTCGAGACGAGGTGAGGTGATTCTCATTCTCCACCAATATGCCCTGATTCCGGGGAGTTCGACGATCCATTCTTCGCATCAGCTCGAACATTTCGGTCACCGAGTCGATGATAGGGCAATCTCAGTTGGTGGGAGACAAGAGATCGAGACGGTCGATGGTCATGTTTTGCCGTTAGACTTCCATCGTGGTCTCCCGTACCTGCCGATGCGCCCTTTCACCGATCAAGAATGGAGGGACCTACCGCATATCGTCTTCACTTCGGATGACGATTGGGACCCTAGTCGGTCGGATCTTAACCAGTCTGAAGATGATGCCTGGTACCAAGGACCCCCTCCTCCCTTGCTGACTTATGACGAAGACGTTGATCTCCAAGAAGTGAATGAGACTGTCACTAGAAGTTCTCAGCGGGATGAAGAGCCAATCGACGAGCCGGTTGCCGTCTCGGTTAATTGGTACTTATTAGCTGATCTCTCGTTCATGGAGACTGAACTTGTCAGTGATGTCGATGAGTCCTACGATTTCAGGTATGAACCTGGCGTTTCGGACCTTCAAGTGGCGGTTAGACGCATTCGTCCAGCCGATCGAGACTATTCTCAATTCCGGCGATTCTTCTTGAACGCGAGCGCTGAGCGAGTAGCCAAGACTTTCGAAGCTACTACTCAATACGCCCGTTCGGGTGTCATTGAAGGGCCTATCACGAACACTTTGCGAGCTGCATTCCCTGCTCTGAATGTGCGTCGTAGGAATGAGCCAGTCGCTACGGATACGGTGTTTAGTGATACGCCGTCGATCAACGGAGGTTACCGTGCCGCCCAGTTCTTTTGTGGCGTGGACACCAAGTTCTCCGACATTTATGGCCTCCAAACCGATGGCGATTTTATCAAAGTTCTTCAAGACAACATTCGCCGCCGGGGTGCCATGGACACACTTGTGAGTGATCGTGCTCAGGCCGAGATTAGTCGTCGTGTCAAGGACTTGTTACGTCATCTATGCATCGATGAGTGGCAAAGCGAGCCTCATCAGCATCAACAGAATCCCGCCGAGCGACAATATCGACTTATCAAGCGTGCAACAAAGCATGTTCTAAATACAACAAATGCGCCCCCCTACTGTTGGCTTCTTGCGATGGAATATGTGTGTTACATAAACAATCGTTTGGCACGAGGTTCTCTGGATTGGCGTACCCCTTACGAGCGTCTCCTTGGGTACACTCCAGATATAAGTATGATTATTCGATATGCATTTTGGGACCGAGTTTTTGTCAAACGCATCGAAGCGCGGGGAGGAAATTTTCCTTCGGTTGGTGATGAAATCGAAGGACGCTTCGTTGGTTTTTCCGAAACGGTTGGGCACCCTATGACCTACAAGATTCTGACCTCAGACACAAAACAGGTCATTTACCGGTCCAGGATTAGGCTAGCTAAGGACGGTCCGAATGCGCGCGCCACTGCTGAAGCTAGGGCATCCGCCGGCAACCGTGGCGAGGTGCCTGATGACGGGGAGCTTGACGCGGCTATAGACCCCAATGTCATCTTTGATCCAGGAGGGGAAGATCAGCAAGATTCGAACGAACCAGAATTGATTCACCGTCGCAATCGGCCGATGGCCATCTTTGACCCTGAAGACATCATCGGGCGAACCTATCTCACGGTCCCTTCCAAAGATGGTACGCGACTCAGACTCAGGATCACTGAAGCTCTTGATGCCCTCGATCGGGATATCAACGCCGATGCAACGATGATTCGTTTTCGGGCTACAAGTTCTGATGGTCTCTACGACGAAATCATCAGCTACAACCAAATCCTCGACAAACTTGAAGAAGCCGACGGTACCGACGAGCTCTGGAAATTTCGTTCCATCGACGCTCACCAAGGACCTTTGACGAAGACGGATCCGAACTATAAAGGATCAAGGTGGAACGTCCGTGTGAACTGGGAGAACGGGGAGGTGACTTATGAGCCGCTCTCGATCATCGGGAAGAGCGACCCCGTCTCGGTTGCGATTTACGGCAACGAGAATAATCTCCTGCATCTCGACGGATGGAAGCAGTTCGCTAGACTAGCGCGGCGTCAGAAGAAGCTGCTGCGACTGGTCAACCAGGCGAAACTGAAATCTTTCAGGACGGCGCCGTTGTACAAGTTCGGCGTAGAGGTTCCAAGAAGCCACAAGCATGCAATGGAGCTTGATCGCAAGAACGGCAACACCCTCTGGCGTGAAGCCGAGATGCGGGAACTTCAGCAGATCGACGACTACGAAACTTTTACTGACTGTGGTAAAGGTGTCAGTCCACGTGGCTACAAACGGATCCGATACCATATCGTGTATGATGTCAAACACGATCTGAGAAGGAAGGCTAGGCTTGTGGCGAATGGCAACCAAGCGCCGACGCCTATCTCAAGCGTCTACTCCAGCGTCGTATCGCTCAGAGGACTAAGGCTTTGCCTGTTCTTAGCAGAGTTAAATAGTCTGGATACCTGGACGACGGACATTGGGAATGCCTACCTAGAAGCGAAGACAGATGAAAAGGTCTTCGTCATAGCGGGTCCAGAGTTCGGAGATAGGGAAGGGCACACCCTTATCATCTCTAAAGCTTTGTACGGCCTCTTTTCGTCCGGAAAAATGTGGTGGGAAAGGCTCAGCGAGGTTCTGACCGAAATGGGCTTCACCCCATCGAAGGCGGAAGCGGATATTTGGATGAGACGAAGTGGCGATCATTACGAATATATCGTGCGCTACGTGGACGACTTAGCGATACTCTCAAGACGAAACCCGGAGATCATCGAAGAGTTAACAACACGTTACAAGTTTAAGTTGAAGGGAACAGGTCCGATCAGCTATCATCTTGGAGCGGATTTCTATCGGGACAAGGATGGGACTTTGTGTATGGCGCCCAAGCGATACATCGAGAGGATGATCGATACTTACGAAAGGCTCTTCGGTGAGAAGCCGAAGCAAAAGTACAGTTCTCCTCTAGAGAAGGGTGACCATCCTGAATTGGATGTAACGCCAGAGCTTGGCCCTGAAGGTATCAAGATGTACCAGTCGATGATCGGAGCTTCACAATGGGTAATTTCTCTGGGAAGATTTGATATCGCAACAGCCGTCATGACTCTCTCGAGTTTCCGTGCATCACCGCGCGAAGGACACCTTGAGCGCATCAAACGTGTTTATTGTTATTTGGCGAAAATGAAACACGGTGCTATTCGTTTTAGGACTGGTATTCCCGACTTCTCGCAATTACCGGACTACGAATACAGTTGGGCTACGAGTGTATACGGAAACGTTGAAGAAGTTGTTCCTCACGATGCACCAGAACCTCTCGGTAAGCCCGTCGTGACTTCGACATATTTCGATGCAAACCTGTGTCACGATTTGACTACAGGCAAGTCGGTCACGGGGATACTACACTATATCAATCAAACTCCCATCGACTACTTCTCTAAGAAGCAGCCTTTGGTTGAAACTGCCACCTACAGTAGTGAGTTTATGTCCGCCAGACAGGCGACCGAACAAGTGATGGATTTACGAAATACGTTGCGCTACCTTGGAGTACCGCTTATCGGAAAATCCTACATGTTCGGAGATAACAAGACGATGTGCACTACGCTGAAAGTAGGAGGAAAGTTTTGTAGTGTGTGTAAATTATAATATCTACTTTATCGCTCATCTATCGCTTCCAGATCTTGGAGTCTTCCCTCCATTCCTTCTCCTATGCGTTGAACGGATGTTGATTGCAACTCCAACTAATCTAGAGCATTGGATCTCCTTCTACTCTCTAGCTAGGAGCCGTTGGAACTATGGTTCCAGTAGTAACGTCGACGGCTCGCCGCGCTCGCACCGACGGCGCGTCATTGCTCGTCAGCTGCGCCGGCCTTGCTCGTCTGTCCATGCGTCCACGGACGTCCGACCAAGTCGACCTCAGCTTAGGTATGTATGTATGTACTACACGTAGGCCATTGTGTGTACGGTATCGTGCTAACTACTTGTTAGTTCTAGAGGGGTATTCTAGTGTACTGCATGCGCCCCCATGACAAGGGCTTCTAAGAGCTCACTCGTCAGCAGCATCGCATTCCTCGTACGGATGCAAGTTCCGGATATTGTATGTTTGCTGCACGGCTCCTTTCCTAATGCGAATAGAGCCATTGTCATTAATGTACACGATCTCATACGGACCGCTATAAGGATTTGTCCCATACTTGCGGGATTGTTCATTACGGACCATTACCTTTTGTCCCACGCGATACCGGTAAACTCTTCGCGTCTTGTTTTCAGCTTCGTTATTTTGAATAATACGAGATTGTTTTCGTTCCTTAATTAATTTCCAGTTAGCTTCGAACCGGGTATTGAGAATAGCGTCGCGGCCAAACACGAGTTGTGATGGCGTCGCTTGCATCGTTGTGTGATACGTTGCGCGTACTGCGAACATAGTGGCTGCGAGGACTCCGTCCAGTGACTCCGTGTCTTCGGAGTTTTGCAACTCGAAAGTGCGAATCATGTTCCCGATGGTTTGGTGAACTCGCTCGATAATTGAGTTAGCTTGTGGATTTCGCGCTGTGATTGGCTTGGTCATTACACCATAATCTTCGCGCACCATTCTTCGGAATTCTCCCATGAATTCAGTTCCGCGGTCATAAATAATCTTTTGTGGCCACGGATATCGCGTGAACCACGCCATTTCGGCCGCACTGGCTATCGAAAAGGCTTCTTTATTTGCTATACGCACCATCTCGAACCATCCGGTTGCGGGATCTATCATAGTGAGACACCACAGTTGTAGTGTCTTCTTACTACCTAGTTGTTTTATCTTGTATGGACCTATCAGGTCGACACATAGCGTATCCCAGGGGTCGATCTCCGCCGCCTTGGGTGGAAGGTGTCCGTACTTAACCGTCTTCCGCTTCGTGAGCTGACACGTAGGGCAAGACTTGCAAATCCGCTCGACGTCGCCGCGGATGTTCTTCCAGTAGAAGTGTTGCCGAATTGTTTGTTCGGTACGTGTCTCTCCTGGGTGACAGAGCATCTCGTGATACCACTTGACGCACCGTTTCTGGAGACTCGTTGGGAGAACAATCTTGTCCTCGCGTACTATTAGTTCTCGTTTCTTTCCGCCCCCACGATAGACTTTGACTGAATATCGCGGGTTTGTACGTACTTTGGATAATAAGGCGCGGTCGGCATTCTGCATGCGTGCTATATTCTTGTAAGTGAGGGGGAATGCATCGCGCGGTAGCTCGTCGCCCGCCAAAAACTCATTTAAGTGAGATTCGGGGAAAGCTCTATCGTCGAGATCGAGTCGACTAAGCGCGTCCGCAACGACGTTATGTTCGCCCTTGATATACACAAGTTCGGGGCCAAACTCCTCGATTAAGAGGCGCCAACGCATGACGCGCTCCGTGTTAAATTCTTTATACGTGAGGTTTTTATGGTCTGTGAAGACTTTGATTCGCTGTCCTAAAAGGATATTGCGAAATTCCTTAAGTGTTTCCACGATAGCTAAAAGCTCTCGTTCCGTCGTAGTGTAGCGCGTTTGCGCCGGATTTAATTTTCGACTATAGAACGCAATCGGTTTCCCGCGTTGCGATAACACTGCACCTAGCTGAGTATGACTAGCATCGGTGTGTATTTCGAAAGGTATGTTGAAGTCGGGGTATGTTAGTAGGGTCTGCTTACTTATTATTCGTTTCATCGTGTCGAAGGCATTCTGCTCGACTGGACCCCATTGCCATTTGGCTTCTTTAGAAGTTAGCGCACTCAGAGGGGCTAGAACTTCGGAGCGACGAATCCACATGTCGCGGTAGTAGTTAACTACGCCTATGAACTTACGTAGCTCGCGTTTGTTAGTAGGTGCTTTCATAGCGTGAATAGCTTCTACTTTCTTTGCGACTGGTTGGATTCCGTCTCGCGTTATCCAGTACCCAAGATACTCCAATTCGCCTCGGGCGAAGAAGGATTTTCGGGCATTCACCTTTAGACCGGTGTCACGTAGGCGTTTGAAAATGACTTCTAGCTTCTCTAGGTGGTCATTAAAATCGCCTTTAGTTAATTCTAGTAGATCGTCGATGTACACTCGTACGTACTCTAGATCTTCAAAGAGGGTGCCCATTTTCTCTTGGAAAATGTCGGGACTATTCGAGAGTCCCATCGGCAAGCGTTGCATTTCGTACTTACCCCAAGGGAGTACGATAGTACATAGCTTCTTACTATCTGGGCTTAACTCTATATGGTAGTAACCCATGTTGAGGTCGAGACTCGTCGCGTACTGAAAGCCTTCTAGCTTCATCAGTAAGTCCTGAATCTTCGGGATTGGATACGGCTTGCGTTTAATCCGTTTGTTCAATTCTCGGAAGTCGTTGATGAATCGAACTGTTCTGCACTACGCTGAAAGTAGGATGAAAGTTTGTAGTGTGTGTAAATTATAATATCTACTTTATCGCTCATCTATCGCTTCCAGATGTTGGAGTCTTCCCTCCATTCCTTCTTCTATGCGTTGAACGGATGTTGATTGCAACTCCAACTAATCTAGAGCATTGGATCCCCTTCTACTCTCTAGCTAGGAGCCGTTGGAACTATGGTTCCAGTAGTAACGTCGACGGCTCGCCGCGCTCGCACCGACGGCGCGTCATTGCTCGTCTGTCCATGCGTCCACGGACGTCCGACCAAGTTGACCTCAGCTTAGGTATGTATGTATGTACTACACGTAGGCCATTGTGTGTACGGTATCGTGATAACTACTTGTTAGTTCTAGAGGGGTATTCTAGTGTACTGCATGCGCCCCCATGACAAGGGCTTCTGAGAGCTCACTCGTCAGCCGCATCGCGTTCCTCGTACGGATGCAAATTCCGGATGTTGTATGTTTGTTGTACTGCTCCTTTCCTAATGCGAATAGAGCCATTGTCATTAATGTACACGATCTCATACGGACCGCTATAAGGATTTGTCCCATACTTGCGGGATTGTTCATTACGGACCATAACCTTTTGTCCCACGCGATACCGGTAAACTCTTCGCGTCTTGTTTTCAGCTTCGTTATTTTGAATAATACGAGATTGTTTTCGTTCCTTAATTAATTTCCAGTTAGCTTCGAACCGGGTATTGAGAATAGCGTCGCGGCCAAACACGAGTTGTGATGGCGTCGCCTGCATCGTTGTGTGATACGTTGCGCGTACTGCGAACATAGTGGCTGCGAGGACTCCGTCCAGTGACTCCGTGTCTTCGGAGTTTTGCAACTCGAAAGTGCGAATCATGTTCCCGATGGTTTGGTGAACTCGCTCGATAATTGAGTTAGCTTGTGGATTTCGCGCTGTGATTGGCTTGGTCATTACACCATAATCTTCGCGCACCATTCTTCGGAATTCTCCCATGAATTCAGTTCCGCGGTCATAAATAATCTTTTGTGGCCACGGATATCGCGTGAACCACGCCATTTCGGCCGCACTGGCTATCGAAAAGGCTTCTTTATTTGCTATACGCACCATCTCGAACCATCCGGTTGCGGGATCTATCATAGTGAGACACCACAGTTGTAGTGTCTTCTTACTACCTAGTTGTTTTATCTTGTATGGACCTATCAGGTCGACACATAGCGTATCCCAGGGGTCGATCTCCGCCGCCTTGGGTGGAAGGTGTCCGTACTTAATCGTCTTCCGCTTCGTGAGCTGGCACGTAGGGCAAGACTTGCAAATCCGCTCGACGTCGCCGCGGATGTTCTTCCAGTAGAAATGTTGCCGAATCGTTTGTTCGGTACGTGTCTCTCCTGGGTGACAGAGCATCTCGTGATACCACTTGACGCACCGTTTCTGGAGACTCGTTGGGAGAACAATCTTGTCCTCGCGTACTATTAGTTCTCGTTTCTTTCCGCCCCCACGATAGACTTTGACTGAATATCGCGGGTTTGTACGTACTTTGGATAATAAGGCGCGGTCGGCATTCTGCATGCGCGCTATGTTCTTGTAAGTGAGGGGGAATGCATCGCGCGGTAATTCGTCGCCCGCCAAAAACTCATTTAAGTGAGATTCGGGGAAAGCTCTATCGTTGAGATCGAGTCGACTAAGCGCGTCCGCAACGACGTTATGTTCGCCCTTGATATACACAAGTTCGGGGCCAAACTCCTCGATTAAGAGGCGCCAACGCATGACGCGCTCCGTGTTAAATTCTTTATACGTGAGGTTTTTATGGTCTGTGAAGACCTTGATTCGCTGTCCTAAAAGGATATTGCGAAATTCCTTAAGTGTTTCCACGATAGCTAAAAGCTCTCGTTCCGTCGTAGTGTAGCGCGTTTGCGCCGGATTTAACTTTCGACTATAGAACGCAATCGGTTTCCCACGTTGCGATAACACTGCACCTAGCTGAGTATGACTAGCATCGGTGTGTATTTCGAAAGGTATGTTGAAGTCGGGGTATGTTAGTAGTGTCTGCTTACTTATTATTCGTTTCATCGTGTCGAAGGCATTCTGCTCGACTGGACCCCATTGCCATTTGGCTTCTTTGGAAGTTAGCGCACTCAGAGGGGCTAGGACTTCGGAGCGACGAATCCACATGTCGCGGTAGTAGTTAACTACGCCTATGAACTTACGTAGCTCGCGTTTGTTAGTAGGTGCTTTCATAGCGTGAATAGCCTCTACTTTCTTTGCGACTGGCTGGATTCCGTCTCGCGTTATCCAGTACCCAAGATACTCCAATTCGCCTCGGGCGAAGAAGGATTTTCGGGCATTCACCTTTAGACCGGTGTCACGTAGGCGTTTGAAAATGACTTCTAGCTTCTCTAGGTGGTCATTAAAATCGCCCTTAGTTAATTCTAGTAGATCGTCGATGTACACTCGTACGTACTCTAGATCTTCAAAGAGGGTGCCCATTTTCTCTTGGAAAATGTCGGGACTATTCGAGAGTCCCATCGGCAAGCGTTGCATTTCGTACTTACCCCAAGGGAGTACGATAGTACATAGCTTCTTACTATCTGGGCTTAACTCTATATGGTAGTAACCCATGTTGAGGTCGAGACTCGTCGCGTACTGAAAGCCTTCTAGCTTCATCAGTAAGTCCTGAATCTTCGGGATTGGATACGGCTTGCGTTTAATCCGTTTGTTCAATTCTCGGAAATCGTTGATGAATCGAACTGTTCCATCCTTTTTGGGGATGATAAAGGTGGGCGCACCCCATTCGGAGCGGTTCACCTTTTTGAGTACTCCGACTTGACAGAGTCGTTCGACTTCATCGCGGAGGGTACGCTCATACGCCTTCGGTACGGGGTACGCTCTAGCATGGTACGGCTTGGCACCTTCTACTAGTTCTATATCGTAGGGGGCCCCACGCCATCGGCCGAGGGTCCCATCAAATAGAGTCTGATATTTTGTCAGTAGCTGTTCTAGCTTACTTTGCTCATCCTTACTAAGGTGAGATTGCTCTCTAGCGATGCTACGCGCATCGGCCTTCTCGTACTTGGCGTCGAGAATTTCTTTGACGCGGTCCGACATCTCATCGACGTGTCCGCGTTCATGTGCATGGTACGACGTCACCGCCGTCGCATTTATATCTTTCATTGGCATTCGTGCGTCGTCCCATTCTACTTCCATAGCTTTGAAGTCGATCACTAGACCTAGCTCTTGCAAGAGGTCTCTGCCTATAATCATATCATAGTTACCTAGATCGTCCGCTAGGTGAAAGTCCCACTCGATCAATCGATCGTCGTGTAGTTCTGGTAGACTGAGTTGCGTGGTCACGCGCTCAGTGCACTCATAGCTACCGCTCATAGTCGTGAATACAGTAGTTGACTTCTGAGTTTTTATCTTTAGTTTACGAGCACTGCTCTTCTTCCAGAGACAGCCGCTACCGCCAGAGTCAAGAAGTGCCTTGACGGTTACTACTTGTTGCCGCCGTCCGCCGCCTTGATTAACACGTGCAAACGTGATTGGCACGAGATGGCTTGTTTTTTGTCATTTGTTGGAGCCTGCGGTTTGACTACCTCGAATCGTACTTAACAGATAAAGCTCGCGCTCGCGCTGTGCTTCCGCCAGACATGCATCGAGAGAGCTGAAACTTCGAGATTTCCCTGCGTGTGAATTTTGCAAATTTTGTGTTGCGCTTGTTACGCGATCGTTATTGTAGAATGATTCCATCTGTTGGACATCGTTGCTACGGCTAAGACTAGTGTAATCGTTCAATTCACCACTATTTTTATTATTGTATTCACACGTAGTCACCGGCTCACACCGTCAATCCATTTCGACATCGCTGTCGCTGCTGACACTGAGCTTGTCGAAATCAGGAAGATCGTTGAGATCATCCATGTCGTAGTTAAAATTGTCCATCGAAGGAGGATCTTCGGCCTTGCGTTTCTTTGCAGATTGCTTGACCGCATTGTCGACCATTGACTTGATGTAGGCGTGGAGCTCGCCCGTTTTCTTCTTCTTTTTGCCGTCGCTGTCTCCATCGCTGCGACGCCAAGTTTTGTTCTCAAAGCGGGCCTTTTTGAAACGACCGCCGACATTCGAATGGGCAGCCGCCATTTTCTTCGCTTGGTCCTTTAGAATAAGGCAATCATGGGTAGCATGGGTATTGTTAGCACCATGATAAAGACAATCATATTTGGCCTTACCGTCGGTTCCCGCTCTCGGGCCTCCGCGCTTCCTCTTCGAGGGATTTTCGTCATTCGACTTGCCGTGTTTGTCTGCCTTCTTGCTGAGGGCCTCGTTGATTTCCTCTGTAGCTTCCAACCGTTCGCAGAAGTCTACGAAGTCCTGAACCGTGTGTTCAACCGGCTCGAATCCTTGTAGAATCATCTCCTTACGCCATTTGGCGGGGATTCCAAATTCGCAATTTTCCATGAGCTCGTCGTCGGGGATTTTGTTTTTCTCGCCTTTCTCGTCGAACAGTGCGAGGTACTCGTTCAGCTCGCGGAAACGAGCCACATACGCCTTCATTGTCATCGTCGGGGGCTTTCGGCAGATCCGACGCATATAGCGTTTTTGAAGTTGCACCGCGCGTTTTGGGAGGACATAAGCCGTCACCGCGTGCAAACATTTCTCGAAATTATCGTTGTTTTCGGTTTTGAGTTCCGAGGCCTTCGCATTGAAAGCCGCCAATACCTGGCCTTTCAGCAAATTGCGTGTTAGAGCATATTGCTGAGGTCCCGTGGCTAGGTCCTGACCCGCGATCACATCCTTAAGTCCAATAAGGAAGAGGAACCACTCTTCGGGTGTTCCGTCGGTGAAATGCGGTTGTTTGACGCGTCGCGTCAACGATTTCTTGTCCTTTGGATCAATACGCAAGTCATACTGACTATACGCACCATCTTTGAGCTCCTTCGGCTCGGGCCTTTCAATACTGATCGGCGCTGACTTGAAGCCCTGCTTCTCGGCAGCGGTCTTCTTTGGGATGCTGTTTGCGATCTTCATCTTTGCTCACGCGTGTAACGTGAAGTGTTAACACTGTGCACTACGCTGAAAGTAGGATGAAAGTTTGTAGTGTGTGTAAATTATAATATCTACTTTATCGTTCCAGATGTTGGAGTCTTCCCTCCATTCCTTCTCCTATGCGTTGAACGGATGTTGATTGCAACTCCAACTAATCTAGAGCATTGGATCTCCTTCTACTCTCTAGCTAGGAGCCGTTGGAACTATGGTTCCAGTAGTAACGTCGATGGCTCGCCGCGCTCGCACCGACGGCGCGTCATTGCTCGTCAGCTGCGCCGGCCTTGCTCGTCTGTCCATGCATCCACGGACGTCCGACCAAGTCGACCTCAGCTTAGGTATGTATGTATGTACTACACGTAGGCCATTGTGTGTACGGTATCGTGCTAACTACTTGTTAGTTCTAGAGGGGTATTCTAGTGTACTGCAGTTCCATCCTTTTTGGGGATGATAAAGGTGGGCGCACCCCATTTGGAGCGGTTCACCTTTTTGAGTACTCCGACTTGACAGAGTCGTTCGACTTCATCACGGAGGGTACGCTCATACGCTTTCGGTACGGGGTACGCTCTAGCATGGTACGGCTTGGCACCTTCTACTAGTTCTATATCGTAGGGGGCCCCACGCCATCGGCCGAGGGTTCCATCGAATAGAGTCTGATATTTTGTCAGTAGCTGTTCTAGCTTACTTTGCTCATCCTTACTAAGGTGAGCTTGCTCTCTAGCGATGCTACACGCATCGGCTTTCTCGTACTTGGCATCGAGAATTTCTTTGACGCGGTCCGACATCTCATCGACGTGTCCGCGTTCATGTGCATGGTACGACGTCACCGCCGTCGCATTTATATCTTTCATTGGCATTCGTGCGTTGTCCCATTCTACCTCCATAGCTTTGAAATCGATCACTAGACCTAGCTCTTGCAAGAGGTCTCTGCCTATAATCATATCGTAGTTACCTAGATCGTCCGCTAGGTGGAAGTCCCACTCGATCAATCGATCGTCGTGTAGTTCTGGTAGACTGAGTTGCGTGGTCACGCGCTCAGTGCACTCATAGCTACCGCTCATAGTCGTGAATACAGTAGTTGACTTCTGAGTTTTTATCTTTAGTTTACGAGCACTGCTCTTCTTCCAGAGACAGCCGCTACCGCCAGAATCAAGAAGTGCCTTGACGGTTACTACTTGTTGCCGCCGCCCGCCGCGTTGATTAACACGAGCAAACGTGATCGGCACGAGGTGGTTTGTTTTTTGTCGTTTATTGGAGCCTGCGGTTTGACTACCTCGAATCGTACTTAACAGATAAAGCTCGCGCTCGCGCTGTGCTTCCGCCAGACATGCATCGAGAGAGCTGAAACTTCGAGATTTCCCTGCGTGTGAATTTTGCAAATTTTGTGTTGCGCTTGTTACGCGATCGTTATTGTAGAATGATTCCATCTGTTGGACATCGTTGCTACGGCTAAGACTAGTGTAATCGTTCAATTCACCACTATTTTTATTATTGTATTCACACGTAGTCACCGGCTCACACCGTCAATCCATTTCGACATCGCTGTCGCTGCTGACACTGAGCTTGTCGAAATCCGGAAGATCGTTGAGATCATCCATGTCGTAGTTGAAATTGTCCATCGAAGGAGGATCTTCGGCCTTGCGTTTCTTTGCAGATTGCTTGACCGCATTGTCGACCATTGACTTGATGTAGGCGTGGAGCTCGCCCGTTTTCTTCTTCTTTTCGCCGTCGCCGTCTCCATCGCTGCGACGCCAGGTTTTGTTTTCAAAGCGGGCCTTTTTGAAGCGACCGCCGACATTCGAATGGGCAGCCGCCATTTTCTTCGCTTGGTCCTTTAGAATAAGGCAATCATGGGTAGCATGGGTATTGTTAGCACCATGATAAAGACAATCATATTTGGCCTTACCGTCGGTTCCCGCTCTCGGGCCTCCGCGCTTCCTCTTCGAGGGATTTTCGTCATTCGACTTGCCGTGTTTGTCCGCCTTCTTGCTGAGGGCCTCATTGATTTCCTCTGTAGCTTCCAACCGCTCGCAGAAGTCTACGAAGTCCTGAACCGTGTGCTCGACCGGCTCAAATCCTTGTAGGATCATTTCCTTTCGCCACTTGGCGGGGATTCCAAATTCGCAATTTTCCATGAGCTCGTCGTCGGGGATTTTGTTTTTCTCGCCTTTCTCGTCGAACAGTGCGAGGTACTCGTTCAGCTCGCGGAAACGAGCCACATACGCCTTCATTGTCATCGTCGGGGGCTTTCGGCAGATCCGACGCATATAGCGTTTTTGAAGTTGCACCGCGCGTTTTGGGAGGACATAAGCCGTCACTGCGTGCAAACATTTCTCGAAATTATCGTTGTTTTCGGTTTTGAGTTCCGAGGCCTTCGCATTGAAAGCCGCCAATACCTGGCCTTTCAGCAAATTGCGTGTTAAAGCATATTGCTGAGGTCCCGTGGCTAGGTCCTGACCCGCGATCACATCCTTAAGTCCAATAAGGAAGAGGAACCACTCTTCGGGTGTTCCGTCGGTGAAATGCGGTTGTTTGACGCGTCGCGTCAACGATTTCTTATCTTTTGGATCGATACGCAAGTCATATTGACTGTACGCACCATCTTTGAGCTCCTTTGGCTCGGGCCTTTCAATACTGATCGGCGCTGACTTGAAGCCCTGCTTCTCGGCAGCGGTCTTCTTTGGGATGCTGTTTGCGATCTTCATCTTTGCTCACGCGTGTAACGTGGAGTGTTAACACTGTGCACTACGCTGAAAGTAGGATGAAAGTTTTGTAGTGTGTGTAAATTATAATATCTACTTTATCGCTCATCTATCGCTTCCAGATGTTGGAGTCTTCCCTCCATTCCTTCTCCTATGCGTTGAACGGATGTTGATTGCAACTCCAACTAATCTAGAGCATTGGATCTCCTTCTACTCTCTAGCTAGGAGCCGTTGGAACTATGGTTCCAGTAGTAACGTCGACGGCTCGCCGCGCTCGCACCGACGGCGCGTCATTGCTCGTCAGCTGCGCCGGCCTTGCTCGTCTGTCCATGCATCCACGGACGTCCGACCAAGTCGACCTCAGCTTAGGTATGTATGTATGTACTACACGTAGGCCATTGTGTGTACGGTATCGTGCTAACTACTTGTTAGTTCTAGAGGGGTATTCTAGTGTACTGCAGATGGTCGATAGTGCGTCTAAACCTGCCGCCAAGCTAACGAAGAGACACGTGATCCTCTCGTATCACCGTGTTCGGGAAGCAGTCGCTGCCGGGATCGTGGCATTACACCACATACCGGGCAAGATCAACCCAGCCGATATCCTTTCCAAGGCGTGGGGCTACAGCGACATCTGGAAGATGTTGAAAGCCATCCTATTCTGGGAAGGAGATACGGCCAACATCGACGATGGCAGCTGAATGATGAATTATTCGTATCGTGCGGGATCACGGGGAGTAGAAAACGGGATGCAGGAACGACGGAGTAGATGAACCCTTCCATCCGAAGGACTAGATGGACTAACTCACGTCATCTATTGAGTTATGGGTCCTAGTCGAAGGAAGCAAGGAAGTTCCAGATGGACGGTGGATAAGTGGACGGTGTTAGCTCTCTTTGGGATCAAGAGTGCGTCCGCAACGTCGGTGTGGGTTTGCTGTCGTCAGTTGGGATCGACGTCAGTGCCAGCGCAAGGTCATTTTGGGAATGACTGCTGGATCGGGGTTATGGGACGGGGTAACGGGGACCTACGACAATGGTAGCACAATATCTTCTAACAATAATAGTGGTACTATTACGTGGGAGATAGCCTCTTGATCGAGGCCTAATACAGTTTTCTAGCGAGAACAGGCGTGCCAGAACAAGTCATGCTTCGGGACACCGCGACGAGAGCAGTTAAGACACCCGGACGTTAGATCCAAAGTTGTTATTCACAATAGTACGTGATTTCGCAAAGCACGGCGTTTTGCCGCACTTACACTGCACACACATGAGCAACACGCACAAGGCGCGTCATCGTGTTATTCCGTTGGCCAAAAAACTTGAAGAATGTAATGTATTTGGAGTGGCCAGCGATGAATGCTTGGTAAGTCGGGTTTGGGGGGCAGAATGATCTGTATTGTCAGCCGGTTCTCGGTCTAATCTTGTTCTTTTTCCCCACGGTAGAATTACGCCCAAGCTAATCGGAATGAATGGAGTATCAAGGGAGAAGAAGTGGTGGAAGAAATGGTCCAGCGCTATCAACAACAAAAGTTTTTCGTTGCGGGGCTTGCTAAGAAGAAGCATCCCAACAAGCGACCAGCTCGCAGATTGCCAAGGGGGGATTCTGCCCGGTCAACTTCATGACGAGACCTCTATCTACTTTAGAGTAGCTACTACTATTAAAGCAGCGAAAAAGTGCGTGCATCTAGTTAGCAGCTACCTTACGCGCCAATGAAAGTCTAACCTCAGACACAAGATCCCTCGCCACGAGAGCCTCCGACCTCGAAATTAGGATGAGGATATTAGCGTCTAGTAGAGAGCAGCAGTAAATGCCACTGTGTTGCGTAGTTGCGGTGGTTGATATTCTTGTTGATTGTCGATAGTTCCATCGGCACCGAAAAGGCGGCTAATACCTGTATTCTTGTTGTCTGTCAATATTTGCGGGACGACAACGTTCCATGGAGCGTTGATGTCGAACCCGGATATTGATGAGGACCGGGGGGTGGAGAGCCAGCGGAGAAAGCCACCACGATGATTTCCCATAGTTTTCGCCC
>OX595986.1:1960000-1975833 GCA_951394045.1 Nitzschia sp. DOCU1
AGCGAGCTTCACGTCAATCACACAGAGTGTGTTATCCGATTTAAGCAGAAATTTCGACAACACGGTCGAAACACTGCCAACATCCAGCTACCGCACTTGACTCGTACCGTCTAAGACAGCACGAACCAAGCGAGCGCTGAGTGGGGTTCACGGACACTCAGACAAGCATGCTACCGGGCAAGCCCGAAAGCGCAATGTGCGTTCAAAGTCTTGATGATTCACGAGGTTTTGCAAATCGCATTACGTATCGCATTTCGCTGCGTTCTTCATCGTTGTGGGAACCTAGACATCCACCGCTGAAAGTTGTACTAGATTATGTTTCAAACGTCGCGCTCGTCATCGTCGAAACGACGACGACTAGCGCACCCGCTTTTCGCTTTAGTTCCTTTAGTCAATTCAATGCGATCGGTGTTGTTGTTGTTGTTGTTATTTGGCAAGAGGTCGCAGCGGTTTTCTGAACCGCAAAAATGTCACGTTCGCAAGAATCGATCATAAAGCCCATACGATGTTTCCGTGTCACATGCGAGTCCACGCTTAAATAACCATATACTGCCTCGCTCGTTTACTACGAGCCTGAAGAAAGATCATTCAGGAACGGCAACTGTTTAGTACGCACTGTTCGTGAATCAAGCAATCAGTGACTAAAGTGGTGAGTCATCACCGCAAACCAAAATCCCTTCAACCTTGAACGATTTCGGCGTCTGCCTCTCCGCCAAAAGATGATGATGGACGTTTGGAATTTGATCGTCGGCAAAAGACAAAAGAAAGAGAGTTCAGTTGAGATACATCGGGGTTTCAGCTCTTACCACACTTTCACGAATCCAGGCCGACGCTAAGAATTCTATCAAGATGAAAATACCCGGTGCCGTAGTACTTTTGGGTTTGTCCGCGCCGACGGCTGTCCTTTCCTTTTCGCCCGTTCCTGCCGGTGTGACTGGGCTAAAGAGTCAGATGCCTTCTTCTACATTTGATACATCAATGACAAGATCTACTAGACGCTGGTCCAAAACTGAGGAGAAGAGTGGAGTTTTTTCAGACGAGATTCAGCAAGAGGCCCGGGAAGTTCTGGAAAAGGTTGGATGGGCACGTCCAATGGACGGCGACGGTGAATTGACGTCTGAAGACCCATTTGTGCAACAAATCAATGCCGGTATTCAGAGGGACTTTGGCGTTGACTTGGATGATTTGCTGAATCCTGCCAAGGTAGGGAAACTAGTTGGCTTGCAACAGAAAGACATTTCGACAAAACTTGGAATCTCACAATCGACGAATGTAGGTGGTCAATCTGGAGCGGGATCTCTACAACTTGAGAGCCGAATTGGCTAGTGCTACTGGCTTGACAGATTTGGAGGTAGCAGGGCTTTCAACAGAGGAATGTGATGGTGGTGGCGGCGGGGAAGATGCCGAGGCGATTCGACAGAAGATTTCCAAAAAGGAAACGGATTTGGCAATAGAACGCCGTTCGGTATTTCGAGATTGGCTGAAAAATGTTTTCGTGGGTCAGGCCGTTATTAGTTTGGGAGTCAGCTATATTATGGCAACCAATCCAGGCTCCCTCTTTGGTGGATTTGATTGGTACTATTCGTACAACATGTAAGTTGAAAATTTGGACTGCGAATTGAGGGGACGTCAGTTGTGCTAATCATGGACTGTTACAACATTGGCTCTCGTTAGGGACATCTCCATTCAAGTCTTGGGATACTGGTTTTGGTGGTTGTTCATCGTTCCTTCCCTTCGCTCGCGAAGGCCCAAAGGCCCGGAGAAGAAGGCTTTGGATATCGCTTTCTTGGGAACTCCACTGATTTCGATTTTGGCGCCAGTGGCAACCAAGGACACTGGTCTGATCTGGATGGGTAAGTGTTGTTCTTCGCCTGGTATCACGTGTTTAGTTTAGTTTGACAGCGTTAACAATCCTATGAACGAACAACGAGCGCAGCCAACTTTGTCATCGTAGCAGGAAGTTATGCCTATGCATTTCTCTTGGATAATGACGATGGCAGTGACGAATCAGAGAAGAACCAGCCTGCTTGGCTCAAATTTGTTTACAAGTCCTTAGACTTTGGAAGTGGTCGAGAGAGAGGAGCGCGAAAATAGGTCAACTTTGGGACGCAGAGGTGCACCCCATCAAAACGGACGTAGGTTTGCAGTAGCAATTCGCCACATGCACAATATACATAGAGCCACGTTACTGCTGCAAAGGAGAGACCTCATTAGTTTTGATATAATGGTGCATCTTCTTGAAGCAAATCACATGACCTTTGATGATCGGTCGCCACGTTGGTTTACTAGTAGTAGTAGCGTCTCTTTTCATAGTAGTTGTTATGGAGGGAAAGCGAAAAATTTCCGACTGCGTCGACTACCGACTTCGTCACTCATGATTCTCACTTTTTGATGCCAACGCGCGAGAAAGAGCGACGACAACAAGAGAAAGATCCAATCGCATCCGGTCAAGTCCTTGATCCTATTCCATAAAGTTACTACAATACAACACATCGCATCCCTGCTGATTGCATTATAACACGTGGTGGTGAAACCCGTTATAGCATTGTCCGGTCAACAAAGGAGGTATCAACGATGATAAGGTTGGCATTACTGTTGGGAGTTATGGGGTTTGGCCTATGTCCTGTTGTCGGCGCCTTTCAAGCACGCCTCGCGTCGATTTCGTATTACCGTCACTCTGAAGCGGTCAGTTCTTTAGATCATCCTCAAAGAGGATTGAGAGTGCTATTTTCCTCACCTTCGGACGACGAGGAAACTACTGACTACGATAACGAGGAAACAATTTTGAAGTTGCACTTCGCCGTGAACGAGAATGTGGACAGGGACTTTGCCATCCAAAAGATGTCCAGATTCTGCCAGTCCTTTCCCTTTGCTGCGGTCTTGCCTGTGCAGCCGCTGCAATACCTTCCTACCACCGACGGTGGTGTCGACGTTAGATTCCTACGTAAAAAGACGAAAGAAAAGGGCAGTTTGGACGGTGGTATCCGATTCTTTATAACCAAGGAGCGAGATGGCATTGATGTTGTGGCAAAGCGAAACTCGTTTGGCCAAACGGTTTCCAAAATGTTTTCGGAGAAGCTAGTTGTCCAAGCTTTCCTCAAGCGAGTCACAGGAGAAGAAGTCGACAAAACGAGTCCCGCACCCACAGACGTCGTGACGCTGTCGAGCGTATTTCACAAGTGGATGGAGTAAACACGTATAATGGATCTGAGACGGTGGTGTACATGGCTGCCGTTCGCCCGAAAAGACGCGGACATTGGTTGTTGTTGTCGGGATCTCGTTCATCATTTGGAGGATATCGTCCTTCCTGAATGTACTCACTTCTTCTTGTGGGTTACTAGGAAACTTTGTACGGGATCTTTCTTATAGTCCCTACTACGGACAGTGACAACTTCAGCTAGCTAGTATACCGACATGGTTCACGGTGCATGGTATAGGCATCCTATGCAATTCGAGTGTTTCTAGTCTCCTTTTATACAGCAATATCGCCTCATCAGAAAAGTGTCTTTAGAAATAGCGATAGGATCCCAAACCCCCTCGTTTCTCTGAAGAATATTGTCGCTTAGTTACAAGTGATAAAGGTTTGGTCACCTCGAAGCCTTCGACCCAATCGGCCAAGTACTGTCGTTATCCTTCCGTCTGAATAGTACTTTCCAAAGACAGAAACTTGGCCACATCGTCTCTCAGCTCCTGCAGATACTTGTTTGCTTCATCCACGTTTTCTTGTCCCTTCCGACTATTTCGATTGATTCCAATCAGATCAAAGGTTACCGCATTGGCATAGGAAGTTGCTTGCTCCTTCAGTTCTTTGGATTGCAACAATTTCTTGGCCTTTCCCATTCGCAATTTGCGCAATTCTAGATCGTACGTCTTGGTGAACTCCATCAAACCAGGGAAATCTTGATTGTCGATTCGGCCTTGCATGTAGCTCACGCCACCCTCGGGACTTTGTAGTTCGTATCGGATTGTATCAAAGGCCGCCGTGACTGTTCCTTTGGTCGGGAGAACAATTTCTTCTTCGGCGGCGAAGGCAGGGGATGGTAGACCAGGCCCAGCGATGAGTCCAAAGGAAAGAAATGCTGCTTTCCCTAAGAAATTTCGTCTATTCGAGACATCTTCTCTGTGACGTGAAGGAGGATGATGACTGTCGGGGACCGAAAAAGATGTCCCGGGCGCCAACATCATGGAAAGCAAGACCACAGCACACAGGAAGATCCTTGGACAGTTCGTCATCTTAGAAAGCAAAGTCGTGTAACGCAAAGGAAATAGGTCGCTGTATGCAAGCCTTTTCAGACCCCTAGTCTGTTTGATATACGCTGATAACAACTGGCGCCGGAGTTATTGTGATAGCTCCATTGTCGTCGTGTTGATCGTTGCGTTTAGCATTTTTGATGGCGTCTTTCTGCGTCATCGGATCTTTGGATATGGCCTCAACTGGCCAGTTTGTTCATCGACCGGATTCCGGATTCCTTAACGTTGGTGTCGCCGGTGCGCGCCGGGGCATCCTTCATCGACCGGTGACCCGTCCGTGTGACAAACAGACTTTGGTAAACCGACGATGATGGGGCCGCTCACATACAGCGGCACGCTGTTGCAACCATCATTGCATCCCAGCGGTAAACAAACGCGACCCTTTGGTGGTGTAGATAGCCGTGCCTTCTTTGACTGAACTCTTCTCAGGAGAAAGATTACAGCGAAAGGAGAGGAGTGAAGTGTAATTGAGAAAAAGTAGCAATGGTAAGATCCTAGTGCCGTTGATGCCGATCCAGAACCACAAGCCAGTCCCGATATCCGAAAGTCTCACCCTGTATCGATCTATGTTTAGTTGCCTTTATCATTGTTGAATGTTGCGACAGGCTCGCCATTGCTTGTGGAGCTCAAAGGGGGTGACACCTACAACGGTCGGCTGGTATCTTGTGACTCATGGATGAACATGAACCTTCGGGATGTGATTTGCACGTCCAAAGATGGCGATCGGTTCTGGAAACTACCCAGTTGTTATATCCGAGGATCCGCAATCAAATATCTACGTCTTCCTCCTGATCTTCTGGAAAAAGCTAGAGCTGAAGGTGCTGATGATGAAAGAAGAGCTGGTCCAGGACGCGGCGGCGGGGGGCGAGGATATCAAGGGGGTCGTGGTGGCGGACGAGGGCGAGGAGGGCCTGGTGGAGGTCGTGGAGGTGATGGCCGGGGTCGTGGACGAGGTGGCGGCAGAGGTACTGGAGGACGAGGAGGAGGTCGCAGCGGAGGACGAGGTGGTGGAAGAGGCAGAGGTAGAGAGGGGCAAGGTAGCTAGTATCTTTACCACTGCATTTAATGGCAATTTCTCTTTAGTTGTGCTATCGACCAGCTGCGCTAGCTAGGTTCAATCGCCAGTTAGATTGGAGAAATAACTCACGAATCAGCACTTCTTCTTCTTCTATTCTCACTAGTATTGCTCGTGATCCCTACCTAACTATGATTTCATCGGCTAGTAAAAGTTGTTTCTTACAGCTTTCGGGTCGTCACTGTTGCACGTGATGTATGCCCGACTAACCATGTCTGTAGCTTTTTGCCGCACAGTCAGTGGTCAAGCTAAACAAGATATGCTGCTCTACGCTATCGATATACCAGAGCTCTAGTGGGGTAGACAACGACTAAGAATTAGCATGTTGTTGAGTTTCTAAATGTGGCAAAATAATTTTTACACCAAACTGCATGTAGATATCGAAATGAATAAGCTGCAGGTTTCCGGGAGAAGCAGTATCTTCCGCTGTACCTGGCTGGATAGACCTGTTGCCCATAATTAAAAGTCATCCTTTCGCCCTCGGCTGCTACTACGCCTGCTGCTGCGTCGCGGCGGCTCGTATTCATCGTCTCGTTCTGTCCCTCGACTTCGGCTTCGTGTTTTTACGCTCTTGGATCGGCTCTTGGAGCGAGACGACTTGCGGCTGCCTGTTCTAAACAGACCATCCCCTTCGTCGTCCCGGCCCTTGCTCTTGGATCGGCTCGAACGCTTTGAGCGCGGCGAGCGGTCGTCATCTTCGTCCAAGAGTCTTCGCGATTTTGAGCTTCGGCTCTCGCGGTATCTTGAGCGACGGGCCACGGCAAAGGCCAAGAAGGTCGCCACAAAAACAATGAATGCGAACGTAACAAACACGTTAGCCAAGAGTCGGCTGAACTTCGATTCTGATACGGACGCCGCCGAAGCCTTTGACGCCGCAATCTGACTGGAATCGTCATAAAAGTCGGACTTGGGTGTACCATACATCCTGCCATTAACAACGACTGACAAGATCGTGCCTTGCGCATGCGCAAGAGCTATGCAGTCCGACTCGCACGGATAGGAGTCATGCGAGTAAAACTTCCAGCACTGGTTGATCAAGTCGTCTTCATCGGTACCAGTGTCACCAATGTAGTATCCATCCTGATACGTCGGATAGTCGATACACGAGGTGCAATAACGGAAAGTGTCGTAGACATCATTGAGCTGAGTAAAAGTGTACTCTTGAGTGTCTTGCCACCACTGGCTGGCATAGTTATTACCATTACCGAGACGCCGCCCTTGATCGTCATTGTTCCCGTAATCACTAGTCATGCCAAAGTCATCATAGGTGTAGCCCGTTTTCTCGCTTGGTGTAATGCAGTATCCATCGGAGTACAAACCCATTTCGAACTTGCCGTACTCCTTGGGGGCTACACCGGCATAAATCGCATCTCCACTGCTAGATTTTCCGACATAGAAGCAGTCTTCATCCGTCATGTACGCAAGACCAGCCACCGCTACAATATACTCGTACTCATCGATTGCCCAAAGGTGCTTTGAGATTTGTTCAATAAATTGATAGAACTCTTGTCGGTAGATTCCGAGAAGTTGCCACTGTGTGTTCGGGTTGTGGCAGTCCAAGGTGCCTACAGGATTGTCTCCAAAGTATTCATCGTATCCGTTTCCTTGATAGTTCGGATCGATATACTACACACAAGACACGCACATGCAATCGTTAGAAACTCGGCTGTAGGCTGCAAAGGACACTACTGTACGATACTTACCGCCGCCCAGAGCATCCAACGCGAGCATCCTTTCTCATCTCCATCTTGGTTGCCTCCTTCATCGTGCGAGTGGCCACCCTGTTCCTTCTGGTGATCGCAATCAATGAAACCACCCAACATTCGATACGCTTGTTGCCACATATCATAATCCTCTCCGGGATCGGCGTATTGAATTGCATTGCCGCTTCCTCCGAACCCACTCCAGGCTAGTCTTCGTAACGAAGGGTCCTTCTGTGCCAGCTGCTCTAGAACTTCCTCAGACACTCGTTCCACTGTATCGGGTCTATAATATTTCATCGTCTCCTTAATACGTTCATTCCGCTCTCGCATACGTTCCCGACGAGCCGCCCGTTCTGCCTCTCGTTGTTCCAAAGTCGGGGCATGCGGATCGCGCACCGATTGAGTACTGTTTGCTCGAGAGGCAGCACCGGGAACATAGCCGCCACTGAAGAGAGACTCAATAGGATTAAATTGAATCATCCCTCCCTCTACTGTCTCTAGCAGCAATAGCGCTGATAGACAGGAGGAAAGAACCCTCATCGTCGTCATTGTCGAGTAAATGCTATTCAAGAGGACGTAGGGCACCCCAGACTGCTCAAGCATACAACAGCACAAATTTCAGGGAAACACAATGAGCTTGGCGATGCACAGTCAAGATGTGACTTGCTACTACATGATGATATATTTTTATACGTATATAAATATAAGTATAAGTCGGAAGGCGTCGGCTCGCGCCCATTCTACCGACCGGTCAGAGTCAAGCGATCGAAATTCTGTCGGTTGTATCGATAAAATAGCGACTGAAGTCTACAATTCTTTCCGTTCACTATCTAAGTAAACTAAATTACAACCAAAGCCATTGGATGCTGACTCTTGTCATACTTGTTAAGTATTGGACAAAGGCACATATTTGGAATGCAGGCCAACAGCAAAATCAAACCGATGATTATTCAACATATTAGTCGAGGTATAAACTTTTACACGAATGAGCCCGCCAAAGCCCAGCCAGCATTGGGGGTGCCGACCTTTCAAATGACGATCATCCGAGGGATTGAGAAGAGGCGAGGCAGGCTTGGCAGCAGGACGGAGCAACCCCAACCTTTTTTGACTTCGCCATGGCTATGATGGTGTGACACAACTTATGATAGAAGTATCCGTGCTTGTAATAATCCTTTGTTCTTGCTATTTCTAACATAGCAACAAGATAGATTATGAACTGGTCGTTGCTTGCTTGTTCTTTGATCGGTTTTGACCCGGCACGACCGCGGCCAGCACGTTGCTTCTAACAATGAACATGATGCTTACCAGGTACATTATTTGCTACCTGATCTGGGGCGAAGATAACCGTGACCAATTGCAGGTATCATCCCTGCACTCAAAAGAAAACATAGTGACACAATACTACTTTAATAGTAGTAACAAGCTGGTAGTATTGCGCACCGTTACCAGGTTGGAGTTGGTCGAAGAAGTCGTCCTGAATGGATCCATTCGATTAAAACATTCCTCTGTCGCTGTTTCGACGAGTGAGTGTACCTGGTACAGTGTACTGTACCTAAGGACAGACATCACCCTGGTGAATGCCAGACGTTTACAGCTTATCGCTCTACTTTGGAAATCGGCACGCGGTCCCAGTAGGAAACTCACGTACCAGGTAAAGAGCTGTTGACCCAACAACATCCGCCGACATCGTCTCCACCAAGTGGGCTTGTTACAGCAGAAGCAACACGAGGCCATCGCTTGGTGAACTATCATCGTTCTACATTTTGATCGTATCTGTGAGTTATCAACTTCGGCGTCGACGTAATCGAGTGGAAAAGTTTGTAGAGGAGATAGTCTTGTTTTGTCGCGGTGGCAGTTATTTCTTTGTCCATTTCGCGGTGTACGAAAAAGTTGGAAACTGCGTCCTTGGGTGAACATCAGCGGGTCGATGGGATTTCATTAGATTATTCTGTTTTATTGTGGCTTGTTCTGACAATCTCTTTCTCTGTTATTATTGTTCAGGTTTGAAAGTCAAATAAAATGGGAAAGCGCACCAAGAAGGCCGGAATCGTCGGAAAGTACGGAACGCGATATGGTTCCACTCTTCGTAAGATTGTAAAGAAGATGGAAGTCTCGCAACACTCCACATACCGTTGCGTTTTCTGCGGGAAGGACACTGTCAAGCGCACTTGCGCCGGAATCTGGACTTGCCGTTCATGCCGAAAGACTGTTGCGGGAGGAGCCTACACGTTTTCTACTGCCTCGGGAGTTACTGTTCGAAGTACTATTGGACGTCTGCGAAGATTGGCAGATGAATCCGCTTAAATTAGAAGTTGGGTTGTAGATGCTGTTATTTACGTGGCGTGTGGGTATGTCGGCATTGATGATGTAAGGATTACAATGGCGTCGAAGTTGGTGGCCAGCCATATCGCTTGGATGCTCTTTGCAATTCCAGGGCGGGAATCATTTGGTCTAGAGTGCTACTTTTAGTCAAGTAGAGGCCTCTGCTACGATGGGGAGAGTACCTGTAGCATCAAAATGCACACCAGATGCTGCGCCGCGGCTACTACGTACTAGGAAGTATGACCTCTAGCCTTCCTGGTCGTTAGCGTACTAGAACGTCAAATGCATTCGTCATCATAGAGGCCTCAGCTACTAAGGGGCGAGTATCCGTAGCATCAAACTGCAAGCACAGCAGATGCTCAGTAACGGGGCTACTACGGATTAGTCTACCGGCTTGCCCCGGGTAGTATGACCTATGATACCTGGTCGTTCGTAGCGTACGTCAAATGCATCCGTCATCATAGCCTTGTCTCTTTGCATACCTATGAATCGTCTCCTACAAGTAGGATGCTCCTTTTTCACTCGATAAGATATCATAATAGTAGAGGAACTCAGATGTCACAGCAGCAGACTGTCAAATCCGAAATTATCCTTGATCCGACCCTGACTTTGACAAGGACAACTCATTTGCAATCCATACGATGGCAAAATGCTATCGAAAGCTGTGCCGAAGCGCGCGGCAACAAATGCTATCGAAAGCTGTGCCGAAGCGCGCGGCAACAAGAACTACTATTTCGACGCAAACATGCGACACCCCAGTCAAAATTTTCGCATCCAGCAAAGTGTTGCTAGAGAGCAACATATTGTAACGCCTTGCTGGTACGTCGAATGCGTAGTACTTGTGGGAGTACCATCCGACGCCCAGAAGCCCGACGACGAACAAAGACAGCAACAACAACTACTACGACTTCTTGTAGTACCACGGACGCTTTCCTTCCTACTATTAGTAGTAGCACGAAAGAAAGCCCCCCAAGTGCAATGATTGGAATTCAAGTATTATTTCCCATTTACCCCGCTATCCGTGTTATTCATCAAAGATACCCGACTGCGGTGCCAGTTGGGCTTGCAAGGAGCTGTAGTAGTACCAGAGTGGATTACTAGTATGCTGCGGCGGATAGGGGAAGAAGGCGGTCCCTCAAAAGACTTCTACCACTGTCCCCAAACTCGTGCCGATCATGATCGTTCTCGAAGCTTCGTTTCTCTCCTTCTTCTTCTCATGGTGCACCTCCTCGAAACGGAGGCCGTCTTCTTGAGATAACTTTTTCGCAAGTAATCAATGCATAGAGTAATCGGTGGTAGTCGTATGAAATACTACTAGAGCACCTCGCCCGGGGCAGGGAGGAGTCTTGCATTGAGGACTTTCTCAGCTCGCCGTCCAGCTTTTTGATTGGTCCTCCCGTTCGTACTAATGTAGATATTGTGAGTCGAACAAGTCAAAAAATGATTTCCCAACTCCATGCAACGCGTGCGGAAGGCGTGCCCAAATATACAGTAGATCTCACCGTAGAAATCCTACGGGAGATCATGAGGAAGGCCGCGCGCCGGTCCATCTGCCCAACGGATGGATTTTCCAAAATACCGCAGGTGCACCGTGGTTCCCATCAGTCACACGAATAGGGCGCTCATCGAGAGAAAGCAACAGTGACAAAAGCGCTGCGGCATCATTGTCATTCGTCGCTTCAACAGCTTAACAGCACCATTTTCGTAAACAACGCATTGTACAACTTTGATACCGTATAGTGGAAGGGAAAGGAGTAGACAATGGCGGCTGCTCTACCGGTCACCTTCGCGGAGGCCCTCAACGTAAGTCTCCCTCCGATATTGCTGAAACGGGCAAAGCGTTGCGCCTACGTACCGCGCAGTACGAATTCTACCAAAGATCCGAAAACTCTGCGCGCTTCGTTGGCCATCGGCAATGACCCCAGCTTCTATCACGACGATGGCGGGCTATGGGAGCGGGTGAACGGCTCTTGTTGCAATCTACATTTTGTGAATAGAGTGCCACCCCTGGAGCTACCTGAATCGTGTCAAATTATGAATCTGTGGTTTTTATTTCGTTGACACTATGACGACTAACTTTTTGTGCCTGCACCGACACTCTTGTTCTCATGATGTAGCTCCAACAACTCGGGGTTCCCGAGGCGTCGATTAAGCATGGGATGACCACTATGGAGTCTGACAAGTGGATTGTCTGTGTAGAGCCGAGCCAGCTGACTATGATTGATCTGCGTAACGGTGGCCAGGTCACTCGTCGTCCGATGCAAGCAGAGGCTGCCATTATGAACCCCGATCATAGCATTTTGGCACTCCGAGCGGGAACCACGCTGCAGATTTTCAATCTCGACACCAAGCAAAAGCTCAAGTCCCACGCGATGCCGGAACCTTTGTTGTTTTGGAAGTGGACGAGTCCGACTAATCTGGGCCTAGTGACTGCCACTTCGGTCTGGCACTGGGCGTTGGACGGGCAAGGAGCACCGATCAAGCTCTTTGACCGCCACCAGACGCTGGGGCCGAACACTCAAATCATCAACTACAGAGTGTCTCCCGATGGAAAGTGGTGTGTTCTGGGTGGAATCTCGGCCGGAGCCGGTGGCCAGGTCAACGGAAACATGCAGCTCTACAACGTCGAAAGGAAGCTGTCTCAACCGCTACAGGGACATGCGGCGGCTTTCTGTACAATTAAAATCACAGGGCGAGATGATCCGGCGCAGTTGCTCATTTTCCACGAAAAGAAGGCGGAAGCCCCGGCAGAGCCACCCAAGTTTTACATCAAGGAAGTGGGTCGAGACCCCAGCAAGGGACCACCCTTCCAAGTGGGACCTGTCACCATCCCAGTGCCTGCCGATGCAGCCGCTGACTTCCCTGTCAGCCTTGCCGTCGATCAAAAGGACGAGGTGGCTTTCTTGTTAACCAAGATGGGATACGCTTACATGTTTGATTGTCACACCGGCACTTGCATGTACCGCAACAAGGTCACTAACGACACGGTCTTTGTCACCTGTCCTCAAGACGCGACGGGAGCTATTTTCGGCATCACCGTTCGCAAGGGGTCGGTCTTCCGTTTGCAACTCAATGGGCAAACCTTGGTTCCATACATCTTGAACACTCTGCGCAACACTCAGCTCGCTTTGTCAATTGCTGGCCGATTGAACTTGCCTGGGGCCGAGAACCTCTTTGCTGCCGAGTTTGAGCGTCTCATGAGTCAGGGTAACGCTCAGGAGGCAGCTCGAGTTGTGGCGCAGAGTGGTAATGCGCTACGAACTCCTGCTACTATTGCTCGATTCCAGCAATTGCCTCCTCAGCCGAACCAGGTGCCTCCTGTTTTGATGTACTTCTCGACCCTGTTGGAGAGCGGCCGCCTGAACGAGCAGGAAAGTATTGAGGTTGCCAAGCCCGTCTTGCAACAGCAGCGTTTGCCTCTTATGGAGAAATGGTTGAAGGATGACAAGCTTCAAAGCTCTGAAGCCCTTGGAGATCTCATTATGCCCCATGATGTCGGTATGGCCTTGAGTGTCTACCTTCGAGCTGAGGTTCATGGAAAGGCCATTCAGTGCTTTGTCCAACGCGGAGAATACGACAAGATCGTCCCCTACTCCACCAGCGTTGGCTTCAAGATGGACTACAGCAACATGTTGAGCCAGTTGTTATTCAATAACCCCCAAGGTGCCCTCGACCTTGCCAAGGGGCTTGTCAACGCGGATGGCGGTCCCTTGATCGACATTCAGCAGACGGCAGAAGCATTCTTGAGCAGCAACCGCATTCAAGAGACCACTGCTTTCTTGCTGGAGGCTTTGAAGGACAACAAGCCTGAGCATGCTTACCTTCAGACCAAGTTGCTTGAGATCAACTTGATTGGTGGTGCCCCTCAGGTTGCCGACGCTATCATGCAACAAGCTACCCTGACGCATTATGACCGCCCCCACATTGCTAAGCTCTGCGAACGGGCCGGTATGTGGCAGCGGGCCGCGGAACATTACACTGAGATCGCCGATATCAAGCGTGTGTTCAAAAACAGCCACCAAATGAGCTCAGAATTTGTGGTCGCCTTCTTCGGAAAGCTCAACCGCGAGCAGAGCATTGCCCTGTTGAAGGACATGATGGGGCGTGGACCGCAGAACATGCAGGTCTGTGTCGAAGTGGCCAAGAAGTATCACGAGGAGCTAGGATCAGAGTCTCTTGTGGAAGTCTTTGAGCAAAACCGAGCGACGGAAGGACTCTACTACTACCTCGGAGCCATCGTCAACTTCTCGGAGGATCCTTTTGTACACTTCAAGTACATTCAATCTTCTTGTATGCTTGGACAATTCAAGGAGGCTGAGCGTGTGTGTCGTGACTCAAATATCTACAACGCCGATGAAGTCAAGGAGTATTTGAAGGGCGCGAAGCTTCCCGATCCTCGCCCCCTGATTCACGTGTGCGACCGATACGACTTTATCGATGAGCTGACCGAATACCTCTACCTCAACAGTCTGTTGCAGTACATCGAGGTCTACGTTACCAAGGTTTCGCCTACTAAGACACCTCAAGTGGTTGGAAAGCTTTTTGATTTGGGATCCAACGAAGACTTTATTAAGCGCATCCTGATGGCCGTCGGTACTGCCTGCCCCGTCGAGGAATTGGTTGAAATCGCCGAGACGAGAAATCGTCTTCGTCTGCTCCAACCTTGGCTTGAAGCTCGTGTTGCTACGGGAAGCACTGAACCAGGAACGCACAACGCTCTCGGAAAGATTTACATCACACTCAACCGAGACCCCAAGTCATTCTTGATCAACAACATGTTCTACGACCCCAAAGTCTTGGGACCTTACTGCGAATCTTTGGATCCCCAATTGGCTTTCATTGCTTACAAGAAGGCTGCTGGAGCATGCGACGATGACTTGATCAGGATCAGTCATACCCATGGCTTGTACCGCGACCTTGCCAAGTACCTCGTCGAGCGTCAAGACCTGGAATTGTGGGCCAAGGTCCTCAACAAGGAGGAAGGCGAAGATAGCGAAAAGGAAGACCCGCAACGCCGTCAACTCATCGACCAAATCGTTGAGTGGGCCCTTCCCGAGAGCACTTCTGCGGACGAAGTCTCGTGCACGGTTAAGGCTTTCATGGCCGCCGATCTTCCCGGAGAGCTTATTGTTCTTCTTGAACGCATTGTGCTGCAAGGATCTGACTTCTCAGACAACAAGAACTTGCAGAATCTCCTCATTCTCACTGCTATCCGCGCCGATGCTTCTCGTGTTGCTGGATACATTGATCAATTGGACAACTTTGATGCCAAGGACATTGCTCTTATTTGCGTGTCCGAAAGTCACAATTTGTTCGAGGAAGGTTTCAGCATCTACACCAAGTTTTCCAAGCCTGAATTCACGCAAGATAAGGATGAGCAGGTGGAGATGCAAGTCCTTGCCATTGGCGTCCTTGTGGACTACATGAAGGATCTCGATCGCGCCAAGACGTACGCTACCACTTGCGACGAGAAGCCTGTCTGGTCCAAACTTGGTAAGGCTCAACTCGATGGCAAGTTCCCTGCCGACGCTATTGAGTCCTTTATCAACGCTGAGGACGCTAGTGAATACGTTCAAGTGTGCGCTGAGGCGAACGAGGCTGAGATCTGGACGGAGCTTATTCCCTTCCTCAAGATGGCTCGAAAGACTATGCAAGAGAACATCATCGATACGGAGCTCATTTACGCCTACGCCAAGACCAACAACCTCACCGAGTTGGAACAGTTTGTTAGTGGACCCAATGTCTCCAATATCCAAGCCATTGGAGACAGATGTTTCTCGGAAGGCCTCTACCACGCCGCCAAGATCTTGTTCATTAACATCAACAACAACTCGAAGCTTGCCCTGTGTCACATCCACCTCGAGGAATACCGAGAAGCTGTTGCTGCTGCAACAAAGGCAAACAACGTTTCAACGTGGAAGCATGTGTGTTTTGCCTGTTTGCGAGCCGAAGAATTCCGATTGGCGTCCACTTGTGGTTTGGAGGTCATCAAGTACCCGGACCACGTGGACGAAGTCGTTACTTACTATTCCGACTTGGGACACTTCACTCACCTTGTCTCTTTGTTCGAGCAAGGAATTGGATTGGAGGATGCCCACATTGGAATTTTTACCGAGTTGGGTGTTTTGTACACCAAGCACGTCCCCGAGAAGATCATGGAGCACTGCAAGGTCTTCTTTACCAAGCTCAATGTTTCCAAGGTCGTGCGGGCCTGCGAACGTGCTCGATTGTGGCAGCCGGCGGTCTACCTTTACACGCACGACAAGCAACATGACAGCGCGATCAAGATTATGATGGAACGCTCCAATGCCTGGGAGAACGATATTTTCCTAGACGCCGTCACAAAGGTTCGAAACTCCGAGCTCATGTACAAGGCGGTTGGCCACTATTTGACTTTCCATCCTGGACTCTTCACAAGGCTCATGGAAGTCATGGAAGAAAACATTGACCACTCTCGTGTTGTCAGTCAACTTCGACGAACT
>OX595986.1:1976033-2003533 GCA_951394045.1 Nitzschia sp. DOCU1
GTTGTTTTGGATAATACGAGATTGTTTTCGTTCCTTAATTAATTTCCAGTTAGCTTCGAACCGGGTATTTAGGATAGCGTCGCGGCCAAACACTAGCTGTGTTGGCGTTGCTTGCATCGTTGTGTGATACGTTGCGCGTACTGCGAACATAGTGGCTGCAAGGACTCCGTCCAGTGACTCCGTGTCTTCGGAGTTTTGCAACTCGAAAGTGTGAATCATGTTCCCTATGGTTTGGTGAACTCGCTCGATAATTGAATTAGCCTGCGGGTTTCGCGCTGTAATTGGCTTGGTCATTACGCCGTAGTCTTCGCGCACCATTCTTCGGAATTCTCCCATGAATTCAGTTCCGCGGTCATAAATGATCTTTTGTGGCCACGGATATCTCGTAAACCACGCCATTTCGGCCGCACTGGCTATCGAAAAGGCTTCTTTATTTGCTATACGTACCATCTCGAACCATCCGGTTGCGGGATCTATCATAGTGAGACACCATAGTTGTAGTGTCTTTTTACTACCTAGTTGTTTTATCTTATATGGACCTATCAGGTCGACACATAGCGTATCCCAAGGGTCTATTTCTGCCGCCTTGGGTGGAAGATGCCCGTACTTGATTGTCTTGCGCTTTGTCAGCTGACAGGTCGGACAGGACTTGCAGATCCGCTCGACATCGCCGCGGATGTTCTTCCAGTAGAAGTGTTGTCGAATCGTTTGTTCGGTACGCGTTTCTCCTGGGTGACAGAGCATCTCGTGATACCACTTGACGCACCGCTTCTGGAGACTCGTTGGGAGAACAATCTTGTCCTCGCGTACTATTAGTTCTCGCTTCTTTCCGCCCCCACGATAGACTTTGACTGAATATAGCGGGTTTGTGCGTACTTTAGCTAATAAGGCGTGATCGGCATTCTGCATGCGCGCTATGTTTTTGTAAGTGAGTGGAAATGCGTCGCGCGGTAATTCGTCGCCCGCCAAAAACTCATTTAAGTGAGATTCGGGGAAAGCTCTATCGTCGAGATCGAGTCGACTAAGTGCGTCCGCAACGACGTTGTGTTCGCCCTTGATGTAGACAAGTTCAGGGCCAAACTCCTCGATTAAGAGGCGCCAACGCATGACGCGCTCCGTGTTAAATTCTTTATACGTAAGATTTTTATGGTCTGTGAAGACTCTGATTCGCTGTCCCAAAAGGATATTGCGAAATTCCTTAAGTGTTTCGACGATAGCTAAAAGCTCTCGTTCCGTCGTAGTATAGCGCGTTTGCGCTGGGTTCAGCTTTCGACTATAGAACGCAATCGGTTTCCCGCGTTGCAATAACACTGCACCTAGCTGAGTATGACTAGCATCGGTGTGTATTTCGAATGGTATGTTGAAATCGGGGTATGTTAGTAGTGTCTGCTTACTTATAATTCGTTTCATCGTGTCGAAGGCATTCTGCTTGACCGGACCCCATTGCCATTTGGCTTCTTTAGAAGTTAGCGCACTCAGAGGGGCTAAAACTTCAGAGCGACGAATCCACATGTCGCGGTAGTAGTTAACTACGCCTATGAACTTACGTAGCTCGCATTTATTGGTAGGTGCTTTCATAGCGTGAATAGCCTCTACCTTCTTTGCGACTGGTTGGATTCCGTCTCGCGTTATCCAGTACCCAAGGTATTCTAGTTCGCCACGGGCGAAGAACGACTTTCGGGCGTTCACCTTAAGACCGGTGTCTTTTAGACGTTTGAAAATGACTTCTAGTTTCTCTAGGTGGTCATCAAAATCGCCTTTAGTTAGTTCTAGTAGATCGTCGATGTACACTCGTACGTACTCTAGATCCTCAAAGAGGGTGCCCATTTTCTCTTGGAAAATGTCGGGACTATTCGAGAGCCCCATCGGCAAGCGTTGCATTTCGTACTTACCCCAAGGGAGTACGATAGTACATAGCTTCTTACTGTCTGGGCTTAACTCTATGTGGTAGTAACCCATGTTGAGGTCGAGACTCGTCGCGTACTGAAAGCCTTCTAGCTTCATCAGTAAGTCCTGAATCTTCGGGATTGGATACGGCTTGCGTTTAATCCGTTTGTTCAACTCTCTGAAGTCGTTGATGAATCGAACTGTTCCATCCTTTTTGGGGATGATAAAGGTGGGTGCACCCCATTCGGAGCGGTTCACCTTTTTGAGTACTCCGACTTGACAGAGTCGTTCGACTTCATCGCGCAGGGTACGCTCGTACGCTTTCGGTACAGGGTACGCTCTAGCATGGTACGGCTTGGCACCTACTAGTTCAATGTCATAGGGGGCCCCACGCCATCGGCCGAGGGTACCGTCGAATAGTGTCTGGTATTTTGCTAGTAGCTGTTCTAGCTTACTCTGCTCATCCTTACTAAGGTGAGCTTGCTCTCTAGCAATGCTACGTGCATCGGCTTTCTCGTACTTGGCGTCGAGAATTTCCTTGACGTGGTCCGACATCTCGTCAACGTGTCCGCGTTCATGTACATGATACGACGTCGCCGTCGTCGCATCTATTTCTTTCATTGGCATACGTGCATCGTCCCATTCTACTTCCATAGCCTTGAAGTCGATCACTAGACCTAGCTCTTGCATGAGGTCTCTGCCTATAATCATGTCGTAGTTACCTAGATCATCTGCTAGGTGAAAGTCCCACTCGATCAATCGATCGTCGTGTAGTTCCGGTAGACTGAGTTGCGTGGTCACGCGTTCAGTACACTTATAACTACCGCTCATAGTTGTGAATACAGTAGTCGCTTTTTGGGTCTTTATTTTTAGTTTGCTAGCACTGCTCTTCTTCCAGAGACAGCCACTACCGCCAGAGTCAAGAAGTGCTTTGACGGTTACTACTTGTTGCCGACGTCCGCCGCGTTGGTTAACACGTGCAAACGTGATCGGTACTAGATGACTGGATTTTTGTCGTTTGTTTGAGCCTACAGTTCGACTACCTCGAATCGTGTTCAATAAGTAAAGCTCGCGCTCGCGCTGTGCTTCCGCCAGACATGCGTCGAGAGAGCTGAAACTTCGAGATTTCGTTAGTTTAACGAAATTTCGACTTGCGTGTGATTTTTGCGAATTTTGTGTTGCGCTTGTAACGCTATCGCTATTGTAAAATGATTCCATCTGTTGGACATCGTCCCTTTGGATAAAACTAGTGTAATCGTTCAATTCACCACTATTATTACTGTTGTATTCATATTCACACGTAGTCACCGGCTCACATCGTCAATCCATTTCGGTGTCGCTGTCGCTGCCGTCGCTGACGCTGAGTTTGTCGAAGTCGATACCGTCGAGATCATCCATATCGTAATTGAAATTATCCATCGAGGGAGGATCTTCGGCCTTGCGTTTCTTTGCGGATTGTTTGACCGCGTTCTCGACCATCGACTTGATGTAGGCATGAAGCTCGCCTGTTTTCTTTTTCTTTTCGCCATCGCCGTCGCTGTCGCTGCGGCGCCAAGTTTTGTTTTCGAAGCGGGCCTTTTTGAAACGACCTGCGACGTTCGAATGGGCAGCCGCCATCTTCTTTGCTTGATCCTTCAAAATAAGGCAATCATGGGTAGCATGGGTGTTGTTAGCGCCATGATAAAGACAATCATACTTGGCCTTACCGTCGGTTCCCGCTCTCGGGCCTCCGCGCTTCCTCTTCGAGGGTTTTTCGTCATTCGACTTGCCGTTGTTGTCTGCCTTCTTGCTGAGGGCTTCATTGATCTCCTCAGTAGCTTCCAGCCGTTCGCAGAAGTCTACAAAGTCTTGAACCGTATGGTTCACGGGCTCGAATCCCTGTAGGATCATCTCTTTGCGCCACTTGGCGGGGATTCCAAACTTGCAATTCTCCATGAGCTCGTCGTCAGGAATTTTGTTTTTCTCGCCTTTCTCGTCGAATAGCGCGAGGTAATCGTTTAGCTCGCGGAGCCGAGCCACATACGCCTTCATTGTCATCGTCGGGGGCTTTCGGCAGATCCGACGCATATAGCGCTTTTGAAGTTGCACTGCGCGTTTTGGGAGGACATACGCCGTAACCGCGTGCAAACTTTTCTCAAAACTCTCGGGAGTTTCGGCTTCGAGTTCCGAGGCCTTCGCGTTGAACGCGGCCAATACCTGGCCTTTCAGCAAATTGCGTGTTAAAGCAAATTTCTGAGGTCCCGTAGTCAAGTCCTGACCCGCGATCACATCCTTAAGTCCGATAAGGAAAAGGAACCACTCTTCGGGCGTTCCGTCCGTGAAATGCGGTTGTTTGACGCGTCGCGTCAACGACTTTTTATCTTTTGGGTCAATGCGCAAGTCGTATTGACTGTACGCCCCGTCTTTGAGCTCCTTTGGCTCAGGTCTTTCGATACTGACCGGTGCTGATTTGAAGCCCTGCTTCTCGGCAGCGGTCTTCTTCGGGATGCTGTTTGCAATCTTCATCTTTAGCTCACGCGTGTAACGTGGAGTGTTAACACTGTGCACTACGCTGAAAGTACGATGAAAAAGTTGTAGTGGAAATAATTGTGAGATCTAAGTTATCGCTGATTCTATCGCTCCTAGACCACCAGGGTCTTTCCTCAACGCATCCTACATGCGTTGGATACAACTCCCATCGATCTAGCTTCTCGAATCTCTTCAAGGTCCATAGCTAGATACCGTTGGAAGTTCTATTCCAGTAGTAGACGTCGACGGCTCGCCGCGCTCGCCGTTGTCGTCGTCATTGCTCGTCAGCCGCGCCGGCCTTGCCCGTCCGTCCGTGCGTCCACAGACGTTCGACCAAGTCGACGTCAGCCAGGTATGTATCTGAGGTATGTTGGTACTACACGTAGGCCATTGTGTGTACTCATCGTTCGAACATTCTAACATTCCAATGTTACAACATTCTAACGTTCTAACTACTTGTTAGATCTAGAGGGGTATTCTAGTGTACTGCAGTATTCTAGTGTACTGCATGCGCCCCCATGACAAGGGCTTCTAAGAGCTCACTCGTCAGCAGCATCGCGTTCCTCGTACGGATGCAGATTCCGGATATTGTATGTTTGTTGCACCGCTCCTTTTCTGATGCGAATAGAGCCATTGTCATTAATGTGCACGATCTCATATGGACCGCTATAAGGATTCGTCCCATACTTGCGGGATTGTTCATTACGGACCATTACCTTCTGTCCTACGCGATACCGGTAAACTCTTCGCGTCTTGTTTTCAGCTGTGTTGTTTTGGATAATACGAGATTGTTTTCGTTCCTTAATTAATTTCCAGTTAGCTTCGAACCGGGTATTTAGGATAGCGTCGCGGCCAAACACTAGCTGTGTTGGCGTTGCTTGCATCGTTGTGTGATACGTTGCGCGTACTGCGAACATAGTGGCTGCAAGGACTCCGTCCAGTGACTCCGTGTCTTCGGAGTTTTGCAACTCGAAAGTGTGAATCATGTTCCCTATGGTTTGGTGAACTCGCTCGATAATTGAATTAGCCTGCGGGTTTCGCGCTGTAATTGGCTTGGTCATTACGCCGTAGTCTTCGCGCACCATTCTTCGGAATTCTCCCATGAATTCAGTTCCGCGGTCATAAATGATCTTTTGTGGCCACGGATATCTCGTAAACCACGCCATTTCGGCCGCACTGGCTATCGAAAAGGCTTCTTTATTTGCTATACGTACCATCTCGAACCATCCGGTTGCGGGATCTATCATAGTGAGACACCATAGTTGTAGTGTCTTTTTACTACCTAGTTGTTTTATCTTATATGGACCTATCAGGTCGACACATAGCGTATCCCAAGGGTCTATTTCTGCCGCCTTGGGTGGAAGATGCCCGTACTTGATTGTCTTGCGCTTTGTCAGCTGACAGGTCGGACAGGACTTGCAGATCCGCTCGACATCGCCGCGGATGTTCTTCCAGTAGAAGTGTTGTCGAATCGTTTGTTCGGTACGCGTTTCTCCTGGGTGACAGAGCATCTCGTGATACCACTTGACGCACCGCTTCTGGAGACTCGTTGGGAGAACAATCTTGTCCTCGCGTACTATTAGTTCTCGCTTCTTTCCGCCCCCACGATAGACTTTGACTGAATATAGCGGGTTTGTGCGTACTTTAGCTAATAAGGCGTGATCGGCATTCTGCATGCGCGCTATGTTTTTGTAAGTGAGTGGAAATGCGTCGCGCGGTAATTCGTCGCCCGCCAAAAACTCATTTAAGTGAGATTCGGGGAAAGCTCTATCGTCGAGATCGAGTCGACTAAGTGCGTCCGCAACGACGTTGTGTTCGCCCTTGATGTAGACAAGTTCGGGGCCAAACTCCTCGATTAAGAGGCGCCAACGCATGACGCGCTCCGTGTTAAATTCTTTATACATAAGATTTTTATGGTCTGTGAAGACTCTGATTCGCTGTCCCAAAAGGATATTGCGAAATTCCTTAAGTGTTTCGACGATAGCTAAAAGCTCTCGTTCTGTCGTAGTATAGCGCGTTTGCGCCGGGTTCAGCTTTCGACTATAGAACGCAATCGGTTTTCCGCGTTGCGATAACACTGCACCTAGCTGAGTATGACTAGCATCGGTGTGTATTTCGAATGGTATGTTGAAATCGGGGTATGTTAGTAGTGTCTGCTTACTTATAATTCGTTTCATCGTGTCGAAGGCATTCTGCTCGACCGGACCCCATTGCCATTTGGCTTCTTTAGAAGTTAGCGCACTCAGAGGGGCTAAGACTTCAGAGCAACGAATCCACATGTCGCGGTAGTAGTTAACTACGCCTATGAACTTACGTAGCTCGCGTTTATTGGTAGGTGCTTTCATAGCGTGAATAGCCTCTACTTTCTTTGCGACTGGTTGGATTCCGTCTCGCGTTATCCAGTACCCAAGGTATTCTAGTTCGCCACGGGCGAAGAACGACTTTCGGGCGTTCACTTTAAGACCGGTGTCTTTTAGACGTTTGAAAATGACTTCTAGTTTCTCTAGGTGGTCATCAAAATCGCCTTTAGTTAGTTCTAGTAGATCGTCGATGTACACTCGTACGTACTCTAGATCCTCAAAGAGGGTGCCCATTTTCTCTTGGAAAATGTCGGGACTATTCGAGAGCCCCATCGGCAAGCGTTGCATTTCGTACTTACCCCAAGGGAGTACGATAGTACATAGCTTCTTACTGTCTGGGCTTAACTCTATGTGGTAGTAACCCATGTTGAGGTCGAGACTCGTCGCGTACTGAAAGCCTTCTAGCTTCATCAGTAAGTCCTGAATCTTCGGGATTGGATACGGCTTGCGTTTAATCCGTTTGTTCAACTCTCTGAAGTCGTTGATGAATCGAACTGTTCCATCCTTTTTGGGGATGATAAAGGTGGGCGCACCCCATTCGGAGCGGTTCACCTTTTTGAGTACTCCGACTTGACAGAGTCGTTCGACTTCATTGCGCAGGGTACGCTCGTACGCTTTCGGTACAGGGTACGCTCTAGCATGGTACGGCTTGGCACCTTCTACTAGTTCAATGTCATAGGGGGCCCCACGCCATCGGCCGAGGGTACCGTCGAATAGAGTCTGGTATTTTGCTAGTAGCTGTTCTAGCTTACTCTGCTCGTCCTTACTAAGGTGAGCTTGCTCTCTAGCAATGCTACGTGCATCGGCTTTCTCGTACTTGGCGTCGAGAATTTCCTTGACGCGGTCCGACATCTCGTCGACGTGTGCACGTTCATGTACATGATACGACGTCGCCGTCGTCGCATCTATTTCTTTCATTGGCATACGTGCATCGTCCCATTCTACTTCCATAGCCTTGAAGTCGATCACTAGACCTAGCTCTTGCATGAGGTCTCTGCCTATAATCATGTCGTAGTTACCTAGATCATCTGCTAGGTGAAAGTCCCACTCGATCAATCGATCGTCGTGTAGTTCCGGTAGACTGAGTTGCGTGGTCACGCGTTCAGTACACTTATAACTACCGCTCATAGTTGTGAATACAGTAGTCGCTTTTTGGGTCTTTATTTTTAGTTTGCTAGCACTGCTCTTCTTCCAGAGACAGCCACTACCGCCAGAGTCAAGAAGTGCTTTGACGGTTACTACTTGTTGCCGACGTCCGCCGCGTTGGTTAACACGTGCAAACGTGATCGGTACTAGATGACTGGATTTTTGTCGTTTGTTTGAGCCTACAGTTCGACTACCTCGAATCGTGTTCAATAAGTAAAGCTCGCGCTCGCGCTGTGCTTCCGCCAGACATGCGTCGAGAGAGCTGAAACTTCGAGATTTCGTTAGTTTAACGAAATTTCGACTTGCGTGTGATTTTTGCGAATTTTGTGTTGCGCTTGTAACGCTATCGCTATTGTAAAATGATTCCATCTGTTGGACATCGTCCCTTTGGATAAAACTAGTGTAATCGTTCAATTCACCACTATTATTACTGTTGTATTCATATTCACACGTAGTCACTGGCTCACATCGTCAATCCATTTCGGTGTCGCTGTCGCTGCCGTCGCTGACGCTGAGTTTGTCGAAGTCGATACCGTCGAGATCATCCATATCGTAATTGAAGTTATCCATCGAGGGAGGATCTTCGGCCTTGCGTTTCTTTGCGGATTGTTTGACCGCGTTCTCGACCATCGACTTGATGTAGGCATGAAGCTCGCCTGTTTTCTTTTTCTTTTCGCCATCGCCATCGCTGTCGCTGCGGCGCCAAGTTTTGTTTTCAAAGCGGGCCTTTTTGAAACGACCTGCGACGTTCGAATGGGCAGCCGCCATCTTCTTTGCTTGATCCTTCAAAATAAGGCAATCATGGGTAGCATGGGTGTTGTTAGCGCCATGATAAAGACAATCATACTTGGCCTTACCGTCGGTTCCCGCTCTCGGGCCTCCGCGCTTCCTCTTCGAGGGTTTTTCGTCATTCGACTTGCCGTTGTTGTCTGCCTTTTTGCTGAGGGCTTCATTGATCTCCTCAGTAGCTTCCAGCCGTTCGCAGAAGTCTACAAAGTCTTGAACCGTGTGGTCCACGGGCTCGAATCCCTGCAGGATCATCTCTTTGCGCCACTTGGCGGGGATTCCAAACTCGCAATTCTCCATGAGCTCGTCGTCGGGAATTTTGTTTTTCTCGCCTTTCTCGTCGAATAGCGCGAGGTAATCGTTTAGCTTGCGGAGCCGAGCCACATACGCCTTCATTGTCATCGTCGGGGGCTTTCGGCAGATCCGACGCATATAGCGCTTTTGAAGTTGCACTGCGCGTTTTGGGAGGACATACGCCGTAACCGCGTGCAAACTTTTCTCAAAACTCTCAGGAGTTTCGGCTTCGAGTTCCGAGGCCTTCGCGTTGAACGCGGCCAATACCTGGCCTTTCAGCAAATTGCGTGTTAAAGCAAATTTCTGAGGTCCCGTAGTCAAGTCCTGACCCGCGATCACATCCTTAAGTCCGATAAGGAAAAGGAACCACTCTTCGGGCGTTCCGTCCGTGAAATGCGGTTGTTTGACGCGTCGCGTCAACGACTTTTTATCTTTTGGGTCAATGCACAAGTCGTATTGACTGTACGCCCCATCTTTGAGCTCCTTTGGCTCGGGTCTTTCGATACTGACCGGTGCTGATTTGAAGCCCTGCTTCTCGGCAGCGGTCTTCTTCGGGATGCTGTTTGCAATCTTCATCTTTAGCTCACGCGTGTAACGTGGAGTGTTAACACTGTGCACTACGCTGAAAGTACGATGAAAAAGTTGTAGTGGAAATAATTGTGAGATCTAAGTTATCGCTGATTCTATCGCTCCTAGACCACCAGGGTCTTTCCTCAACGCATCCTACATGCGTTGGATACAACTCCCATCGATCTAGCTTCTCGAATCTCTTCAAGGTCCATAGCTAGATACCGTTGGAAGTTCTATTCCAGTAGTAGACGTCGACGGCTCGCCGCGCTCGCCGTTGTCGTCGTCATTGCTCGTCAGTCGCGCTGGCCTTGCCCGTCCGTCCGTGCGTCCACAGACGTTCGACCAAGTCGACGTCAGCCAGGTATGTATGTAAGGTATGTAGGTACTACACGTAGGCCATTGTGTGTACTCTTTACTCTAACTACTTGTTAGATCTAGAGGGGTATTCTAGTGTACTGCAAGTGGGACTTTCACCTAGCGGACGATCTAGGTAACTATGATATGATTATAGGCAGAGACCTCATGCAAGAGCTAGGTCTAGTGATCGACTTCAAAGCTATGGAAGTAGAATGGGATGACGCATGCATGCCAATGAAAGAAATAGATGCGACGACGGCAACATCGTATCATGTACATGAACGCGGACACGTTGACGAGATGTCCGATCATGTCAAGGAAATTCTCGACGCCAAGTACGAGAAAGCCGATGCGCGCAGCATCGCTAGAGAGCAAACTCACCTTAGTAAGGATGAGCAGAGTAAGCTAGAACAGCTACTGACAAAATACCAGACTCTATTCGATGGTACCCTCGGCCGATGGCGTGGGGCCCCCTATGATATCGAACTAGTAGAAGGTGCCAAGCTGTACTACGCTAGACTGGAATACAAGCTCCAATGGTCTCTAGCTACTAGAGAGCCGAGGGGCATCTACTATCCTAGATTGGTTGGAGTCACATCCAACACATGCAGAAGGAATGGAGAGAAGGCTCCAAGATCTAGCAAGCGATAGAATCAGCCATAATCTAGATATCATAATTTCACACACTACAACTTTTTCATCATACTTTCAGCATAGTGCAGGGGAGTGATAGAATTTAGGATAGGAAATGTATGACTGCAAGACCAGTATGTATGTAGCACAGATGGCTAGGTATAAGTCGGAGGATAGAAGATCTTTGGATGCTCACTCGACGACGACGAGAACAAACACATCAGAATAAACACTCACAAATAAGAAATCATCAGCAACAGCATCAGCTTAGCACTCTTTGAAGGGATACATTCCTTTGGAGGGTTTGTTTGTCACACATCATTTTACGGTGCACTATCGTACAGCGGCCGTCATTCACGGACCGCTAGACGATTGTGGATTGCAGCAGTCGATTCAATCAGATCGACAGTGTTGTATGTATGTGATCGTACCTACTAACCGCTTGGACCGTCCGTGCATACTTCAGTGCGTTCGTTTCGCTGCAATTCTATGTGATAGAATATATTTCTAAAGCCAATTACAAATTATGGATATTTAGATGTACATGCGCGCAAAATACTGTTACATAGGAAAATCCATATATACAGTCACGAATACCTTCTCATGTATTTTCGGAATATCGGACTCAATGCAGATCCGTTCACCCGACTGAAACAGCGCGCAACCCGCCAAAGCTGCGAGTGACCCCAGAATAAATTACAAAAATGGCGTTGGAACGAAGGTGAAGCAAGTAGTGGCAAACCGACGATCGTCTCTTTGATACAGTATATCAAAAAGTTGCTCGATACACCACACACACACACACTCTCTCTTCACACCATTATCAGCTAATAGCTGCCACAGGACTTCATCCAGACTCAGGAGACCGGAGAAGCTCGCTCTCAATCCGGAATATCATATCCATCGGAATGCCGCCAGGTATTTTTCGCCCTCCACCTCTCTCGCCCTCGGCCTCGTCGTCGACTGGACAAAGAACAGTTAGGACTCGAACTAATGGCCAATGGGGCATCGCATATGGGGAGCCAATGACTGGAAATCAATCGAGAATTTCAGAAATGATCAATCCAGATGGCAGTGTTACTGTTCGAAAACGAGTAGTGAATCCTGACGGAAGTCGCAGCATCGTGCAAGAAGAGTATTCTTCCTTGGATCGGCGTATTCTAGGAACAATGGGAGGAGTGAACTTTACTGATGAATATGAAGACCCGATTCCAGAACTGGGTAGAAGTTCGTCGGAGTCGGACTCGTCAATCGCCACTGTCAAAACCACGCCGTCGAGAGCGGCAAATTTGTCATCAGATCAAAGCAGCGACACCTCAGCGTTTTCCCCCCTTCGCAAGGCTGGTGCCATGGGCGAGGGGGCTCATGGACGAGGGTTTCAAGTAATGGGTGGGCGAAGAGTCTTTGAACGGCACATTGATGTTTCAACCGATGAGGAGATTAGCCAGCCAACGAGCGGACACCATTCAGATTCCAGTGGTTTGCAACCACCTACCATTCGCAGGACAAATGTCCCGGTGCAGTCTGACGGAAGTGAGTCAAGTGAATCTTCAGATTCATCCCAAGAGGATGTTGCAAGACGATCAACGAATGTGAAGCAGTTGTATCGGCCAAAAAATCCAGTACCGTTTGACTATGCGCGTGGCGGCCCTCCAAAGCCTGCGATGTCAGTTAACACGTGGGCTGCAGATGATCCAGACGTCTCAGCAATCTCAGGTGACTCGATGGGATACCCTGTACTCGACACAAGCACCTTACTATACGACGAGCACAGCTCTAGAAGTGACGACGAGACTGTGTGGAGTCTACTACAAGAAGACAGCGACATGCCTTCGGGTTCGAAGAACCCTGGTAAATCACCGCTTCCAAACCGTCGGATGCCGAATCTGAAAGGAAGTAGCGATAGTTTTCCTGGCGGGCGAACCAACCAAGCAGATAGCACGTCGAATTCCTCATCCGACACATCTCAGCAGGAAACAGGAGAGAGTCAAAGCAGCTCCAATGCTTCAAGCATGAGAGGGGTTCACACCGACCAAACATCAAGCGACTCGTCAACCCAGCAACACATTGTTGTTTCGCAGTATTCTTCCAGCCGCACAAGGCCAAAACCTAAAGTGAGAAACTTTACTGACACTGGTACTACAAAACCGAGCGTCAATCAGAAGCAACGAGAGTTACGGGACAAGGGCGCTTTATTTGACATACGGTCAGACTCATTTGACAGCAGTGAAACATCTCCAATCCCTTCCAACGAAGAGATCGTTTTTACAGTTCGAAAAAAGTTTCCGGATGACAAGATTGGCATTTTCGTCGGGGCACGCCAACTTCCAGTTGGACCTCGCTTGGTAGTGACGAAGGTGTCGCCGAACGGAAAGTTCGCCGAGAGTCCAATCGAACAGGGTGACATTGTAGTCTCAGTAAACGGCGTTAATTTTCTTCAGCGTCCCAACGCGAAGGAAGCCCTGGGTACGTCAGATGGAACGGACCAAGACAGAAGTTCGCCGAACCGATTGTCTCACCACTCACTTGCTCGCTCGTGCATGCCCACTTGCAGATATCGTCCGTCGAGCCACTGACAGAATCACATTTGTTGTACTAAAGAGTCGCAATCCAGCCATGGATGCGTCCATGGATGAATTGCCCCTGCCAAGCCTTCCTTACCACAATGTTCAGGAGACAATCCATGCCGACCGAAGCAAGACCGTGACAAGAGAAATTGGAAACACAGACGGAAGCCACACAGTCGTAGAGGAGTTCTTCGATTCCAACGGCCGCAAGCAAAAGCAGACAACACGTCGGCGATGGCTCATGTTCGACGGATCCACACGCGATATTTCTGTTGTGTCGCTGGATATCAAAGGTGCAGTAACGATCCAAGTGAAAAAACCTAGCCAGAGCCACATTGTTGGGTTGGGGCTGCAGATTAAGCAGACACACAGGGGGCAGAATGCAATGGTCGTTTCGCAGGTATTCCCGTCGGGGCTCTTTGCTAGAACACCCTTGAGCGTCGACGATATCATTTTGTCGATAAATAACGTCGACTTCAGCGAAAATCCCGACCTCTCCAAAGCGTCTGTGATGTTGGCTAAGGCCGAGGGCAACATTATGATAAGTGCATCTAAGTCTCTTGCTTGGGTTCAGAACAAGCGAAATCGTCTATCACAGACCCGGCAGCTCGTTGAAACGTTTACAATACCCCCGCCGAAATCGACGTCGTTTGAATTTGACGACGCATCCTACGGAGGTTCCATGTTGGGGTACAAGTCCGCCAAGAAGCTCACTCTGCAAAAGCTTTCTGCCTCGGAACGGCATGGAATAGCCATAAAGAGCCAGCCGACCCATTGGGGAATTCTTCTGGTAGCCACCGCTATTTCTCAAAATAGTAGGCTGGCCTCGGCAGGTCTCAAAGAAGGTGACGTGATTCTGACGATCAATGGTGTGGACTTTTCAAAAGAGCCTGATGCCAATAAGGCCATGAGCTTGATCCGAAACAATACTGATACCGATATTGAGCTTGAGTACCAAAGAATGCATGAAATCCTGGACACTGTTGATGAGGAGGTGGGTGAAGTCCAAACCAGTGAAACTTTCAAACCAGATGGAACAAAGTGCATTCGTACCGAGACACGAAATCCAGATGGAAGTATTTTTGTAAAGATTGAGGAGATCACCCCCGACAACCCCGTTGATGTTACCATCGAGGACCCTCAGGGAAGCATCACAGGCCCGTCTGATATGAGTGACATAACGGGATGGGACGTTTTATCCACCCACAACTCGTTTCGAGAGGCATCGCTGGAAACTCAGGAAAAACCACTTCAGACAAGAGGTGCAGTCTTGGCGCCGATGGTGGTAACCGTTAAAAAGAACCGTCCATCGCAAGAAGTGGGTGTCAGCCTTGGAACCATGGGAGGCGTTTTGTATGTTAAGAAGATCTCAACCATGGGGCTACTTGTGGGCAAGCCGATTCTTCCAGGTGACACTGTTCTTGCTATCAATGGCGTCGACTTTCGGCGAAATCCAAGCGTTAGAGACGCCGTGGCTGTCATGGCGAAGTCTTCCGCAACGATTTCGTTCCGGATCCTGAAGACTTCATTAGTTGGAGATGTAGCAAGTAGCCATGGTGCAAAGCGATTCCGATTCAAGGATCGGTGGTGTTGTAAAAAGGCCAACGAACGCGTCGAACACTCCGCGAACAGAACAAACGGGTCTGGGCGAATTGGTGAAAAGTCGAAGCCCCCCCATGGACGAGTCCCTTTCTACCTCTAGATTGCTTTCATATGTGATCTCCTCTGCACGATCCTATCTGTTACTTTAAGACTTCGTTTCTCTTGCCAAAGACTAGCGAGCATTGTGCCAGTTCTTCATAGTTTTCGCCAGTACGGTCTGTACATGCCGATACGAGGTGTGGTTAAAATCGTATTTTACACAGCAGTAGCGTTTCTGCTGGTTTGTTTCGAGCAGAGCGCCCGAAATAAATATCACACGGTACCGTAGCGCGAGGGATCCAGGTGTGGTAATAGTAGCGCCAAGAGCATAGCATAGCATAGCATCGATCAGATCTCATCTCATCTCAGCGAACAACACGTGGTTTGGAAACATTATTCAACACTCGGATATTAGGTCGTCGCGCGAGGGATCGAGTTGGATATAGTAGCGCGCGTTGCATCATCGAAAAATGTGTAAGTTTCGGGCCCGCCCCGAACGATACGTGATTTGGGCAGCAGCGGTGAAAGCAGTGCGATGCATGAAGCGTTGATATCGAACCCGGATATTGATGAGGACCCGTGGTGAAAGCCCGTGGCGAAGCAGCCCGTTTATTTTCAACAGTTCGCCGAACAACACGTGATTTGGGCAGCCGCTGTGAAAGCAGCAAAATGCATTCAGTGTTGATATCGGACCCGGATATTGGTGTGGACCCGTGGTGAAAGCACGCGGTGAAAGCAGCCTGTTGATTTCAATAATAGTTTCGGCCGCGCCGAACAACACGTGATTTGGGAAACCGCGGTGATTCCTCCAGCGTTGATGGCGAACCCGGATATTGATAAGACCCGCGATGAAAGCACGCGGCGAAACCAGCACGTTGATTTCCAATAGTTTCGCCGCGCTGAACAGCACGTGATTTCGGAATACGATAAAAGCATCGTTGCGGCGTGGATGGCGAACGGACGAACAAGCCGCAAGCTCGTGGTGCGAGTGCACGGCGGCGAGAGCATCACGCTGACTGTCGATCGTTGCGCTCGCACGTAGCAATACGTGTTTTGGGTAACCGCGGCGAGCGCACCCGGAGATTGATCAGCACCCGGCGGTGAAAGCAGCGCGTTGAATTTCAATAGTTTCGCCCGTGCAGAACAACACGTGATTTCGGAACACGGTCGGTGAAAGCAACGCGATGCATCGCGCACCCGGATATTGATCAGCGCCCCGCGGTGAAAACAGCGCGTTGAATTTCAATGGTTTCGCACGCGCCGAACGCCTATACGTGATTTCGGAACACGGACGGTCGGTGAAAGCAGCGCGATGCATACACCGTCTGTAGATCGCGCACCCGGATATTGATCAGACAGCGCCCCGCGGTGAAAACAGCTCGTTGAATTTCAATAGTTTCGCACGCGCCGAACTACACGTGATTTCGGAACACGGACGGTCGGTGAACGTAGCGCGATGCATCACCGTAGATCGCGCACCCGGATGGTGAGGGCCCACTGTCTCTGTCTGTGAAAGCACGCCTTGAAAGGAGGGCGGTGATTTTCAACAGTTCTTTGGGGTAGGGCAAGACGTGATTTGGGCAACCGCGGTGACAGCAGATCGATGCATGCACCGACCATACCAGGTACATAGAACACCCGGATAGTGGTAGCAGCGCTTTGATTTTCAGCAGTTTCGGCCCCGCCCAACAAAACGTGATTTGGGCAAACGCGGTGAAGACAAAGCGAAGCATCTGCAACGCGTATAATGCAAACCCGGATATTGATGGACCCCGCAGTGAAAGTGGCGCTTTGATTTTTTCAAAAGCTTCACGGAATACGAGCGAGGGCATTGCACGTCGTCTGTTTCTTTGTGGAAGCCTGCAAAGTAAAGCCATTGCATCTCCCCCTGGTTCCCTAAAATACGCTTTATTCCATTTAAAGGAGTATTGTCCTTGTGGCCCCAGGTGCTTGTTGTTTTCCAGATGACGTGATGTTCGATGAGGCAAACGACGCGTTCGTTCGATGATGCAACACAGCCCAACAATAGCTGGAATCCCTCGCACTGCAGCACCGTAGGATACTTTGGTCGCTCTGCTCGAAACAAACTAGTGCTGTTCGACGCAACAGGGTACGCTGCTACCTTACATAGCCTGATCGTAGACGCCGCGTGGTTCGCGAATCCCCCCATCCTACTAGTACAAGCGGAGAAACACGATTTCTCTTCACCCCCTCACTAGATGTAGCGACAAGGCGCCCTCTCATGCTTACAGTCCTACATTCCACAGTTTGGTCCTCTAAAGAGGTTTATCTCCGTTGACATCAGGCTATACTTTGAAATAACGTGTTCTCTAAATGGTAATGGTGCAGTAGACAAGATGGAAAGACTACTCTGTTTGCTAGCCAGCCTTCACCAAACCAATATTGTCTCGGTTGGGTTTCAATCTCGCATTTGCACTCGATCTGATGTATCGTCTTTTGCCATGTACTGTTGTTGCACAGCAGTCCTTTCGTCGATAGCAATCCGCACCTCATCCGCCATCGCATTCACTGCCCATCGAATTCCCCGGCGTAGCCACGACGACGATGATGGCCCACTAACGGAACCGAATGGGAGTAGCTGAGCCAACCCTTCAGGTACTTCTGGCGGTGGACTGTACTCGACCTCATAGACGTTGTAGCCCAAATCCACATAATTCAAAATAACATCATCGACGGTTTTTATATCATCACACAGGCCCTTTTCCAATGCCGCTCTGCCAAACCACGTTTCGCCGGTAGCGACAGCATCAATATCGAGCTTAGGTCGATTCTCCTTGACAAAGCCACTGAATTGGGCCAAGACCTCTTCCAACTCTTCTTTGGATTTATCGAGATCCGCCTTGGTGACCTTTTTGGTCGGTGTTAATGTGCGTTTGAATTTGCCGGCTGTGACCGTTTGAAATTCGCTGGGGGGGGGGGGAAGGAAATGCAGAGGTGAGTGATTGAGATGTCATAATGAGAGGCGTTGTCCTGCTGAATATTGCAAGGTCTCGCCACTTACATTCCTTCTTGTTTGAGACGCTCATAGGCATTAGGAATCTCGGAAATGACACCAATACTTCCCAGAACGGCAAAAGGTGAGGCAACGATGCGATCCGCCACGCACGCCATCATGTATCCACCCGAAGCCGCCACTTGTTCGACAGCCATGGTCAAAAAGAGACCTGCTTGTTTGAGACGCACCAGCTGACCAGCTGCCAATCCGTAGCCGGTGACGGTGCCACCGCCACTCTGCAAGACCACCAAGGCTTCATCGCCGGCTTTCGCGTTGCGAATAATAGCCGTCACTTCTTCTCGAAGATTATTAAGCTGCGAAGCTTGCACATCACCCGGAAAGCTCATGACAAAAAGCGATTTCTTGAGTGTACCATCCTTGTCATCGGCCGCTTGAAGAATGGTCGACAGCGGTCGATCCTCCAGTTGAGTCAACAATCCACCCGTTCCTCGTGCGGAAATATCTCCCAACAATGCTGCACGAATGGCAACTCCCCGTTTGGGGCCGACCGCGGCGATGACGTCTTGCAAAAAGTCAAGCTCAGTTTGTTTCAGTTCACGTTGTAATTTGGAAATGCTTTGCAACAAATTCGACTTTTTTCGGCCCTTGATCGGACTACGACTTTGGATGGTCTGACTGACGTTTTTGGTGGCCGTCGCATTGGACCCTTCGACAACTTCGGCATCAATAACACCGTCCTCCTCCTCGTCTGGCTCGGGATCCATTTCAAACTTGTCCATTCCCATTCGCTTGAGCTCAGCATCCATCGCTTCCGCCGCCAATTTAGCTTCGAAACTTTGCAACTGTCCCGTCAACGCCTTGCCCTTTTTCAAAAATTCCTGCTCGGCTTCCAAAAGAAATGTCTTGGCATAGGCAGGCAAGTCGCCTTCCTCACCCGCGGACAGGGCCAGATTTAAGGCACGGTCAAACGATCGGCTGCGATATTTGGATGCGGCGTATGCTTTGGACTTGGTCGCCTTGGCCAAACTAAAGTCGTAGGAATCATAGCGTTCGTTAACATGAGTAATCTTGAGATATTCCATACTTGGAATTCCCAGATTGCGGCGTTGGGCTTTGTTCAATCCACCTCTGGATCGACCACCAAACCGAAAGCCAGATCGCGATGAAGTCTGAGAGGGATCGTCATACAAATCACTGTAGAGTTCTGCCACTGCCGTGTTACGATCCATGGAAAACGAATCATCGTCGTCGTCTTTACTTCGAAAGGAAGATGCTGCAAAGAAAATGGTTACAAGAGCAAAGAACGTGGGGACGGCATAACTGATGACTGTCTGAAGAAAGAATTCAAACATGGGGCTCGAAGTAATCGCATTCGATGAGGAAGTTACCGCTTGAATGGCGCCGTCGAGAAAACCTGGTAGTGCTTGTAGCTGAGTTGGGGACGACCGTCGGTGTTTGTCAAGGGGCCATAGAGGCTGACTTAATCCGATCGGTGTTTCCGCCCTTGACGGTGTAAATCTCGAAGGAACGACGAAAGACGTTACCGAAGAGGCAAGCAATGTCGCCAACAGTGGCAGGACAACTAATCTCATGGCGGCGGCGAAAAGGGTGGTGATTTACTTGATATGATAATGTGATATCGACAACTGTCAATGCAGAGAGACAAAGGAAAGACCAGCACTTTTTCGCGAGTCTGAGCCAAAAGTGGAAGATCTACAATCCCAAGGATCTGCCGATGCAGTCGTATCGTACCGAACGACGACGACGACGTTGCAATGCTATCCGCCGTCTGTCGTCTTTTTTCTACTTGGCGGCAGATTTTGTTTGCAGATGGGTGGATCAGCAGTGGAGCTGACGTCATCCGTAAAGTCAGCGCGGCCCAATAGATCGTAGATACCATTGTTTGTACTATCATATGCTGCAGAGTACATACCTGTACAGCGCATACCTGGTATTGGAAACAACACCAAGTGCTCGCTGAGAGCTCCAATTGGTCGAAAATTTGGCTGGTTATCTATTTTTTAGATTTATGGCCATCCCCGTCACGAATTCTTCGATCAATGGCCGCTTGGATGAAGAGGGCAATAATGTGGTCTTGCCGGATAAAGCTGCGGTACCTCGTACTTTCGTACGCTGCGATATTAATATCATACAAACATCGAACCCTTCCTTCTCTTTCTATCGACATGTCGTACCAGAACCCGAGAACAGACAGACATACAGACAGTCCCAGTGCCTTATTTCACCTATGATACGCGGCGGGGGGAGATCGAGAGAATGGAGGTGAATCGAAGATGAAGGGAGATCCACGGACATCGAAAACAATATATCAAGAATTGTAAGATCAGCACCACCATTGCTTGGGGGTGGAGGTGCATTAAAGCATTGCGTGACTACCGCCATCGGCTCCCATGGAAGTGGAGGATACAGCGGGCAGCCAAGGGGCTGAGTCGTCGAGAAAGAACAGCCCGATGACGATGATGACCCCAGCCGGCCTCAAACGAGTTGATGCAGTGACTGCATCCACTGGCAGCACAACCTCGCCTGACGATGATGATATTGAAGAAGTGTCGTTAAACGATGTCCCCAGAGTCGAAAGGGACGATGACTTGTCGTCAGTTGACGAAGACGATTCAGACTATGATTCTGACGAAGGCCGTGACGGATTCTCAATCGGAGACGAAGAAGACGACGATAGCGCCTCCAACTATTCCTCGGCTTCCAGCATGGCTACGGATTCGCAGAGTGTGGGAAGCGACGCCGCCTCGAGTGCGACAGGAACCGCCGTCGAAGACAATGATAGGGAGAGTCATAAAATTGCACGGAGCGAGGTTCGAGCCGCCAAATGTGGGCGTTACTGCGCTCTCTTCTTTTTGCTGGTGATACTGGGAGTCTTGCTTCCTTACACACTTTATGCAGTGGCAAATAGTCACGAAGAAGCTAGTTTCGAAGAAACGGTGCTTAGTTTGAGCGATGAATTAGGAGATGCCTGGAGGGAAAATGTAGTGCGGGCCTTCTCTGCCTTAGATTCCATTGCGGTCGACTCGACCATGGCGACAGCCGCCGAGCTCTGGCCCACGGTGACGATACCAGACTTCCCAGTCTGGAGTATGAACGCCAAATACGCTTCCGCCTCAATTCAGTCAAATGTGTTAACGCCGATAGTGGAAGAGAATGAGCGGACCGACTATGAGCTGTATATTAAGGACAATCAGGAATGGATCAAACAATCGGAGGATTGGGCGGAATTCAGCATTGATGATCGTCGACGGCTGCAAGCCGACGCTCCAAACTCGACGGGGGAAATTAGAGATCAGATTTTCGAGCTTAATGATGGTATTCCGGTGGCGTCGTCGGGTCCAGGCCCCTTCTATCCGATTCGGCACATGCATCCTCTGCACCGCGAATCTATCAACTACGACTTAGCGAGCAACATGTACATTAGCGCCGAGCTCATATTTTCCGCGGGCAATTCATCAGCCGTCATGGGGCGATTCTTGGACGGAAACGACGACGAGAGCGACTATCTCCTACGGGCCTTTCTTTCAGATGCGATTAAATCCGACGAATTGTATGGGAGCATGGTGTATCCCGTTCTACATCGGGTGGAACCGAACATGAAAGGTGTGATGGTGTCGTCCGTGGGGGCAGTTGTAGCCCTAGTTTCCTGGACCAGCTTGCTCACTGACGCATTACCTTCCCGTGCGAAAGGCTTTCTGGTCGTTGTTCGAAACTCCTGTGGACAAGTTGCCAGCTTGAGAGTAGACGGCCCGAATGTAACCTTTTTGGGATTCAAGGATGCACATGATATAGCCTTCGAGAGCTACCGCAGCACATACGACCTACAAAACTTGCAGTTGGAAGGAACTACTATTTCGCAGCGATTTGTGAATGACAATCAGGCCGAAGTTTGTCAGTACCGACTCGATGTCTATCCTTCAACCGCTACACAACAAGCCTATGAGACGATCAACCCCATGGTATATGTAGGAGTTGGTCTTGGGGCCTTTTTCGTCACGCTTCTTCTTTTTCTGATATATGACCGTTTCTTGGAACGCCGCAACCGTGCCATACTATCATCTGCCATCGAAGCCCGGGCAATTGTATCGTCGCTCTTTCCTGCCAACGTGCGGGATCGTCTATTCGAAACAAATCGAGTAAAACGAAAGAAGAAGAAAAAGCTCAAGAAGCTGAAGAAGAAGATGAAGAAGTTGAAAAGGTTGCGTCGGAAAAAGAAGGAAAACACTCCGGAAGGCGATCCGCGCGACGGAGACGATCCCGAGTCTCCTCACAAGAGTCCGGAAAGCGCCCTGAAGGATGCCCCTCTGTCTGCGAGTGCAGTGCAGAGTATATTGGAGAGTGTCCAGCCCGCCTTGGGCAACAGTCTAAGGGACTTGGGTCTTGGCGGGCCCAAATTGCAGAGCGGTGTGTCTCACCCAAAGCACCAGCTAAAGAATCTTCTTGCCAGTACTCCTGCATCCTTGGTCGATCAAAGTGAGGAATTTGGATTGAACAAACCGATTGCTGACTTGGTGAGTCACATTCGCGCGATTGAATGGCGTGCTGGCGCTGTATCTCACCATCCTTGCTGGATTTTTTGCAGTTTCCGCACACCACTGTGTTGTTTGCAGATATTGTTGGCTTTACAGCTTGGTCTTCAGAACGTTCACCTGAGGATGTCTTTACGCTACTACAAACTATATACGCGGCCTTTGATAAAGTCGCTAGACGACGTGGGGTAAGTTTCTTCTGCAGATTGTATGAGTCTGCCCCCGTTGCTCCACTGACCGTCTTGCCTTCTTCGAAATGTTGTCGCAGGTGTTCAAAGTCGAAACTATTGGTGATTGCTACGTTGCCGTGACTGGATTGCCCGAACCTCAACCTGATCATGCTGTCCGGATGACAAAGTTTGCTCGAGAATGTATGACCAAAATGACAGAGGTCACCAAAAGGCTTGAGATCGCATTGGGTCCCGACACCGGTACGTTCTTTTCTTTTCCGATTGCTCTAGTAGGAAATGAACAAACTAACAGCATACATGCTTCTGAAGGCGATCTCTGCATGAGACTGGGGTTGAATAGTGGGCCTGTTACAGCTGGTGTTCTGCAAGGCGAGAAGTCGCGATTTCAATTGTTTGGAGATACCGTCAACACGGCGGCACGCATGGAGAGCACGGGCGAGACGAACCGCGTACAAATGAGCAAATCTACGGCCGATTTGCTTACCCAGGCAGGAAAGGGATACTGGGTGAAGCCACGGGATGATCTTGTTCACGCAAAAGGAAAGGGAAATGTACAAACATACTGGCTGGTTTCCCGCGCTGACAACTTTAGCCTCCAAGCCAATCGAAGCACAGATGAACTCGATAGGGAAATCAAGCGCGTGGCACCATCGCGCAGCCGATCGACCTTTACCAAAGGAGAACCGACGCGAGGCCTTCAGAGGACGACGTCGGATTCAGTTACCAAGGTCGACAAGCTGTCGGACATGGTGACCCAAGGCCGCGAAGGGAACGACAAGCGTGAGGAGAGGTTGATCCAATGGCAACTCGAGCTTTTTGTGCGTTTGCTGAAACAGATTGTGGCCGCAAGAGACGAGGCACCAAAGCCCGCAACCCCACCAAGCAATGAAGGGTGGTCCAAGTCGAGTCATTCGTATTCGGTGTCCCACAGTTTTGAGAACTCCTTTCAAAATATCTCTGAACATACCACGTCCTTAGAGAGCCATACTTCTGCGGTTGTGGACCGATTCTCGCAGCAGCAAGTGCTGGGCAGCGCTCCGATCAGGATGCCTCAACGGGAGTCCTCGATTCGTATGCCAAAGAGACGTCTATCAACTCAGTCTGTTGGGTTCGACGCGAGCGTTTCGACGTTCCATTCTTCGTTTGGAGAGATGTCGGCAACGGAAGGTGGTGATGTGGAAGACGACGATGACAAAATTGTTGTTGATGAGGTTGTTGAAATCATCACTCTTCCCAAATTCAATCCCAAGTCCATCAAAGCCTTGGAGAAATTCCAAACAGTCGAGTTGGACGAAGCCGTTGTCACTCAGTTGCAAGACTACATCACGACAATTGCCCAAATGTACAGAAAGAACCCATTCCACAACTTTGAACACGCTAGTCACGTTACCATGTCGGCCAACAAGTTACTCAATCGCATCGTCATCCCGGAAAATGTCGATTACGATCGGGAGTCCAACGACATCGCCTCAGATTTGCATGATTACACATACGGTATCACCAGTGATCCTCTTACGCAATTTGCAGTTGTCTTTTCAGCGTTGGTGCATGATGTTGACCACACAGGTATGAGACCAATATAATTCCTCCTGGACTCTTGACAAGTCTTGCCGAAGTTTCCTAATTCCCGCTTTGTTTTCTTGCACAGGTGTACCGAATGGGCGTCTTGCTGTTGAGAATCCAGATATGGCAGCCGTTTATCGAAACCAAAGTCTGGCTGAGCAAAACTCGGTAGATTTGGCTTGGGACTTGTTTATGGACCCACGGTACAAGCAGTTGCAGGATTGTATTGCGGCTACAGACGCGGAACGCAAGCGTTTCCGGCAGTTGGTGGTCAACTCTGTTATGGCCACAGACATCTTCGACCCGAAAATGAAAGCTCTGCGTAACACGCGGTGGGACAAGGCCTTCCATCGTGACGGTAATGGTGCCACCGAAATTACGGAAACCGTCATGGAGGAGGACCGCAACATGAAAGCTACCATCGTCATTGAGCACATTATCCAAGCCTCGGATGTGGCACACACTATGCAGCATTGGCATATCTATCAAAAGTGGAACGAACGCCTCTTCGATGAAATGTACTCGGCGTTTGAATGCGGGCGTTCCGATAAGAACCCGGCGGACGGATGGTATAAGGGAGAGCTCTGGTTCTTCGACAACTACGTTATTCCGTTGGCCAAAAAACTTGAAGAATGTAATGTATTTGGAGTGGCCAGCGATGAATGCTTGGTAAGTCGGGTTTGGGGGCAGAATGATCTGTATTGTCAGCCGGTTCTCGGTCTAATCTTGTTCTTTTTCCCCACGGTAGAATTACGCCCAAGCTAATCGGAATGAATGGAGTATCAAGGGAGAAGAAGTGGTGGAAGAAATGGTCCAGCGCTATCAACAACGAAAGTTTTTTGTTGCGGGGCTTGCTAAGAAGAAGCATCCCAACAAGCGACCAGCTCGCAGATTGCCAAGGGGGGATTCTGCCCGGTCAACTTCATGACGAGGCTTCTATCTACTTTAGAGTAGCTACTACTATTAAAGCAGCGAAAAAGTGCGCGCATCTAGTTAGCAGCTACCTTACGCGCCAATGAAAGTCTAACCTCAGACACAAGATCCCTCGCCACGAGAGCCTCCGACCTCGAAATCATGATGAGGATATTAGCGTCTAGTAGAGAGCAGCAGTAAATGCCACTGTGTTGCGTAGTTGCGGTGGTTGATATTCTTGTTGATTGTCGATAGTTCCATCGGCACCGAAAAGGCGGCTAATACCTGTATTCTTGTTGTCTGTCAATATTTGCGGGTTTGCGGGACGACAGCGTTCCATGGAGCGTTGATGTCGAACCCGGATATTGATGAGGACCGGTGGGTGGAGAGCCAGCGGTGAAAGCCACCACGATGATTTCCCATAGTTTTCGCCCGAACCGAATAACGAATAACACGTGTGCACTACGCTGAAAGTACGATGAAAAAGTTGTAGTGGAAATAATTGTGAGATCTAAGTTATCGCTGATTCTATCGCTCCTAGACCACCAGGGTCTTTCCTCAACGCATCCCACATGCGTTGGATACAACTCCCACCGATCTAGCTTCTCGAATCTCTTCAAGGTCCATAGCTAGATACCGTTGGAAGTTCCATTCCAGTAGTAGACGTCGACGGCTCGCCGCGCTCGCCGTTGTCGTCGTCATTGCTCGTCAGCCGCGCCGGCCTTGCCCGTCCGTCCGTGCGTCCACAGATGTTTGACCAAGTCGACGTCAGCCAGGTGTGTATGTAAGGTATGTAAGTACTACACGTAGGCCATTGTGTGTACTCTTTACTCTAACTACTTGTTAGATCTAGAGGGGTATTCTAGTGTACTGCATGCGCCCCCATGACAAGGGCTTCTAAGAGCTCACTCGTCATTAGCATCGCGTTCCTCGTACGGATGCAGATTCCGGATATTGTACATTTGTTGCACTGCTCCCTTTCTGATGCGAATAGAGCCATTGTCATTAATGTGCACGATCTCATACGGACCGCTATAAGGATTCGTCCCATATTTGCGGGATTGTTCATTACGGACCATTACCTTCTGTCCTACGCGATACCGGTAAACTCTTCGCGTCTTGTTTTCTGCTTCGTTATTTTGGATAATACGAGATTGTTTTCGTTCCTTAATTAATTTCCAGTTAGCTTCGAACCGGGTATTTAAGATAGCGTCGCGGCCAAACACTAGCTGTGTTGGCGTCGCTTGCATCATTGTGTGATACGTTGCACGTACTGCGAACATAGTGGCTGCAAGGACTCCGTTCAGTGACTCCGTGTCTTCGGAGTTTTGCAACTCGAAAGTGCGAATCATGTTCCCTATGGTTTGGTGAACTCGCTCGATAATTGAATTAGCCTGCGGGTTTCGCGCTGTAATTGGCTTGGTCATTACGCCGTAGTCTTCGTGCACCATTCTTCGGAATTCTCCCATGAATTCAGTTCCGCGGTCATAAATAATCTTTTGTGGCCACGGATATCTCGTAAACCACGCCATTTCGGCCGCACTGGCTATCGAAAAGGCTTCTTTATTTGCTATACGTACCATCTCGAACCATCCGGTCGCGGGATCTATCATAGTGAGACACCATAGTTGTAGTGTCTTTTTACTACCTAGTTGTTTTATCTTATATGGACCTATCAGGTCGACACATAGCGTATCCCAAGGGTCTATTTCTGCCGCCTTGGTGGGAGATGCCCGTACTTGATTGTCTTTCGCTTTGTCAGCTGACAGGTCGGACAGGACTTGCAGATCCGCTCGACATCGCCGCGGATGTTCTTCCAGTAGAAGTGTTGTCGAATCGTTTGTTCGGTACGCGTTTCTCCTGGGTGACAGAGCATCTCGTGATACCACTTGACGCACCGCTTCTGGAGACTCGTTGGGAGAACAATCTTGTCCTCGCGTACTATTAGTTCTCGCTTCTTTCCGCCCCCACGATAGACTTTGACTGAATATATTTAGCGGGTTTGTGCGTACTTTAGCTAATAAGGCGCGATCGGCATTCTGCATGCGCGCTATGTTTTTGTAAGTGAGTGGAAATGCGTCGCGCGGTAATTCGTCGCCCGCCAAAAACTCATTTAAGTGAGATTCAGGGAAAGCTCTATCGTCGAGTAGACGTCGACGGCTCTCGCGCTCGCCGTTGTCGTCGTCATTGCTCGTCAGCCGCGCCGGCCTTGCCCGTCCGTCCGTGCGTCCACAGACGTTTGACCAAGTCGACGTCAGCCAGGTGTGTATGTAAGGTATGTAGGTACTACACGTAGGCCATTGTGTGTACTCTTTACTCTAACTACTTGTTAGATCTAGAGGGGTATTCTAGTGTACTGCACGTGATTTGGCACCCCGCGGTGAAAGCAGCGGGGTGAATGGACCGCTAGCGTAGATCGAGCACCCGCCGAACAACAGGTGATTTCGGAACACGGTGAAAGCAGCGCGATGCATTCAGCGTATGATAGTCGAGCACCCGGAAATTGATGAGGACCCGTGGTGAAAGCATCATCATGTTGGCTCGCGGCATCGACGGCG